>PVIC010001473.1:67435-91186 GCA_004025085.1 Thryonomys swinderianus | reverse complement strand
GCATCCTGTGAGGCCCCGGCTGGCTGAGCCCGGTCTCCGCCTCCTCCTTCCATAAGGGGCGCAGGCCCTTTCCCCTGACCCCGAGCGCTCCCGCAGGCTGGGCTGGCATTTGAGCCCTCTGCCCTGTGGCTCATGCCCACCGCCGTGGGCGTGCCACGCTGACGTAGCCTGGGCGGGTCTCGTGGGCAGGCGGCCTCCCTCCCGAGCGCGAGGGCAGGACCCCGGCCCGCGGCGCCCACTCACCTGGGCACACGCAGTTGCACCGGACGCCCTGCTGGATGAAGTCCGCGGCCACTGACTTGGTGAGCCCGATGACGGCCGCCTTGGTGGTGCTGTACACGCACCGGTTCACCACGCCTGGGCGGGAGGACGGAGATGGGTCCCTGGGTGCCCGGGCCATGCGTGTGCTTCCTGGCACCCGCCTGCGCTCTTCCACACAGACCGCGCCCGGGCCCCCCCCCCCCAGCTCTGCTGCTGCGTCTAGCAAAGCCGAATCAGTACGGGTGCCACGCAGCAGCTGAGCACCCACTGGACAGCAGTCTGGCCTCCCCGCCAGTCAGTGATCTCTCTAGGGAGACCTGGAAGAAAATGAGGGCAGGAAAGAAGCGAAGCCCACGGAGAGGCACTCACACGGCCCCTCCCTGCCGACCCGCGTGCCGCCGGCGCCGGGCAGCGTCGCCTCTACCGACTTTCTCGCTGTCCACTCGCAGACCTGTCTGCCCGCCTGGGGTGTCCATCTGTCCTGCCCTCACCGTGCCCCCAGTCACAGGGCTGGTGCTCTGTCCACGCCTCTTCCACAGCACCGACACGCTGTGCCTGCCTCTCCCCACTCTGGACTACGAGTTACTACCGTGTGTGTGACACGTCGCTGAGGATTAATTAGCTGGCAAGCTGGCCCTGGCCCGGCTCGGCGCTCATGTCCGTGAGAGGGAAGCAAAGGGGAGGCAGAGAAAGTAGACCTTCGTCTGGTTGTATGATGGTGTACATCTCCAGGGATGGTTAAGGAACTGAATGCCAGCTTTCCACAAAGCAGCTTTGAAATCACAGGAAGATTTCATGATCTGGGCTATGCTTACTTATTTTTTTTGAGACAGGGTCTCGCTTTGTAGTTAAGGCTGGCTCTGAGCTCACTATGGAGCCCAGGCAAGCCTCGAACTCAGCAATCCTCCTGCCTCTGCCTCCCGAGTGCTGGGATGACAGGCCTGAGCCACCATGCTTGGCTCTGGGGTATGTGGTACTGATTGCTAGTGGGCGTGAGTCACCACGCCTGGTATTGTTGTATGTGGTTACCAGGGATTGAACCAGGGACCTTGCGCTTGCTAAGCAGGCACCAGAACCACTGAGCTAAATCTCTGGCACTATGCTTACTCTTAAGGCTCACAGTGGTTGTGTGTGTGTGTGCATGCGCGTGTGTGTGCATGCGCGTGTGCGTGGGCGCACATAGGCTGTTCCTACCTTTGATGCTGGAGGCCACTGAGGACATGTTGATAATGTTGCCAGACTTCCGAGCGAGCATCTGAAAACCAAGCATGCAGAGGAGGCTGCTGTACAGCGCTTCCTGAGCAGCCCCTTCCAGTCCCCCCGCCTGGGCTGGGCTCCGCGGCCTGCAGTGCACACGCCCCTCCTACGTGGCGCCACCACCGGCCGGGACTGGAGCCTCAGGACGCCTGGGAGGAACCCGGAGCTGATGGATCCGTTAGTCCACGGCGCAGTGTTTACTGAGCAGTGCAAGGTACTGTGCCAGGCCCGGCAGATTCGAGGTCACACAGTGCCCGCAGGGACAGTGGCCTCCGCTCCTTCCGCGCTGTCTCCTCAGCACCAGCTCAGGGCCGGCTAACAGGGCTAAGGCTCCTGGGGCCCCGTTCACGTGCCCCCTCCCGCAGGGACAACTGTTGAGCGAGACGCCTCCCACGGGAACGGAAACATCCCCGACACTCTGGTGTGAGGAGAAGGTCCCCGAAGCCCCCTCCCGCTGCTTCTGGCCGGTCCTGCTCTGCCCAGGCCTTCTGTCCCCAGTGGCCAGAGCTCAGCTCCCAACTGTGGGGGACACTGGCACTCCTGTCTCTCCGTCCAGTGCCTGACCACTGCATGGACAGTCACGGTGAGCGTGCTCATGCCACACATGTTCATGCACTAGGGGCTCCTGAGGCCCCGAGAGGAGCCCACCCCTCTGGGAACTGGGCACCTATGGGTTGAAACCATGTTGTCAAGCAACTAAGCGTTAATGAGGTAACTGTGCTCTTTGTAGAAGGCACCTGCGTCGCCATGACGACTTCTGAGCTCTGTGGCCAAAGGAGCAGGAGGGACTCAGCAGGCCCCGCCAGCACCCCGCTTTCCCCCTCGGCTGCTCTCTGTGTGTAAATCCTGCCTGCTACATTCGCGGAGAAATTCGATGGAATTAAGCCCCAGAGATGTAGAAAAAGAGGTACATAAAGATGCGGAAACTTCTATTCCGGTTCTAGGGACTGACAAAAGTCACAGGCTCAAGTGCGGCCTGAAAAGCCTCTGTTTGCTCCTGTTGATAGACAGATACTACCCAGTAAAGCTGGCCCGTGCTCTGGCTCCGTTTCCCCCCACGAGTGTTTTGTTTTGCAGGTGTCACCGACTGCACCAGCTGTTAATTGAGTTGTCCCTCAGGCCGAGGCGAGCACAGCGGGTGCCCCCGGTGCCTGGGGGAGACGCGCGCCCACCTTGGGCAGGAAAGCCTTGATCATCAGGAACATGCTGCGCACGTTGAGGTTCATGGAGAAGTCCCAGTCCGTCTCCTCGCAGTCCAGGACGGTTCCATGGTGCACGAATCTGCGGACGGTGTAACAGGCGGAGAAACCGCCGTCAGGGCTGGGGCCCGGCTCGCTGGAGGCCCTGGGCACAGCCTCCAGCCCTGGCATGGGAGGCTTCCCGCCGTCTCGTGGGCGCCGTGTGGTCAGTTATTTACGGAGCCAGCGTTGCCTTCCTTAGCGAGACTTCCAACAATTCACAGGGAGCCTTGCTGTACGTTAGGACAAATCCCGGCAACTGAAGCTAAAACAACACCCTAATTCGCAACAAGAGTCTGGGGTCACCGAGTGTGAGAAGCAGGTACTGGGGCCGTGGACACATTCCTGAAAACAGCGCGTACATGGGGCAGATCCTCCCACGTCTCCTAATTCATGGGCAACAGCGCCCTCTGGCGGCTTCGAGTGAGTATTTGCCAGGGAGCGCAGAGGGGCAAGACCGGAAGAGGCGGGACTGCACGAAGCCTGCCGATCAGCTCCTCGGCACGTCCCTTACGTGCTTAGCCACGCCCCCACCGCCTGCAAGACTCCAGTCTCCTCGGGGGAGCCCGGCTGTTGCTGCCCGGGTGACCCCGGCTCCCCGTCTGGTTCTGCTCTTGCCGCGTCCCTGTGGGGGAACCAGCAACTTCTGGGGACCGGCTTGGCTGCGTGGCCCAGCTCGGGGCGCCCGGGGCGTCCCCTCCCTGAACTGGCGGCCACTGAGACCTGCCCCAAGTGTCCCGCTTTTCCTAGAGCAGCGAGGAACTTTGCCCCGTCATCAAAAAGGTCTTAACATAAGTGGCTGAAAAGACCCCGAGAGGTAAGTGGGATCAAAAGGTGTAAGTTACCCAGCAACGTTAAACAGAACATCAACTCTTTCCACTTCCTGGGCGAACTGATCGATTTGTTTCTTCTTTGTCACGTCCAGGACGCGGGTCTGTATACCTGAAGGACAAAGGACTGTGTCACTACAGCCCAGAAGGTGTAACCTACATGATCTGTTCAGTCAGGCTGCAGCGGACTGTGGGTCACTCTGGTCTTAGCCACTAATTAAATGTATTAAAATGCAAAATCTCATAAAAAGGTAAAAATCTTACGACGCCATCTTTTTTTGGGTACCGAGGATTAAACCTAGGCCCTTCGCACGGAGCTACATCTCTAGCACCCCCCCCCCCAAGTCCATTCTTATTTTCAGACAGGGTAAGGCTGTGTGTTCCGTGATGGTCTCAAATGTGGACTCCTCCTGCCTCAGCCTCCCAGAGTGCTATGATTGTAGGTTTGTGCTGCCACACATTCCACTTTCACAACCCCAATAACACACCCATTCCTGTCCCCCTCTGTTTCTGAGTTGAGTTATAAGGGTCTTTTGAGCAGTGACTTCATAGGGAGGTACAACCGGCCACACCAGCAGGATGTGGGTTCAGTGTCCCAGGTTCTGCTGAAGTGGGGGCGAAAGAAGGATAGCCACTGGGGGCAAAGCTGTTTCTATTTATAAGCTTCGCTTTTCTGATCTTCCTAAGGAATAACTCAGTCAACTTACAGGGTAGCCACGAGGGGCCCAGTGTCAAAAGTTCCTGACAGTCCCTAACACAAGCAGCATTTAGGTCTCTTAAAACTGGATATGGCTGTGCGTGGGGACATGTGACCATGATCCCAGCCTCTGGGAGGCTGAGGCAGGAGGACTGCATGGTTAAGCAAGGCCTAGGTGACTTAGTGTCTCAGGAAGACCCTACCTCAAAATAATAAAAGGGCCGGGGATGGAGCTTACTGTGAAGACCCAGGGTTCAGTCCCCAGTACTGCAAATAAAAAATACATATGTTCATTTAAGAATTATTTTGGATACAGAAAATATAATTAATGAAAACAAGGCTGAAATTCGGATACAGGAAGACTTGCTCGCCTGGCTGCTCTGCCTCAGTCCCTGCCCTGAACTCTGGGGTCACTTCCACTCTCAGCTGTCCCCGCAGGACGGGCCGGGCGCCAGGCTGACTCCGGGGCTGGCCAGCAGGTACCAGAAGCAGAGCGAGCTCAGGTGCGGGGTGTGCGTGCTGGAGGTCCACACGGGAGGTGCACGCGGGCCGGCGGGACTCGGGGTGAAGGAGCCGCGATGTGGGTCCACCTGACTTTGCAGGTCTGAGAAGGGTCGACAGTGAAGACCTGAGTTCAGGGCAGCGGGGCGGATAATGCTCATGTACTGGATGCTGGGAATCAGCTACGACAGCAGACACAGACACACAGGCACGAGACAGAAACATACACAGACACACAGAGACATGTGAATGACCCCGGTTGTGGTGATGGTTTGTGCTGGATTTCCTGGTGTGTGCAGAACATGGCTCAGCGGAGGAGGCTCGGCTGGCTGGAAGCAGAGGGAAAAACACAGGAAGGAAGGACAAAGATGCCTGCGCACCAGGCCGGGCCTGGCTTCAATCCTGCACCAAAATCCAGCAGGACACCCGGAACACTCAGGATCTTATGTGTTCAGTTCGGCTCAGTAACTCTGGAGAGAGTGAACGACTGGACGTTTATGCAGTTTAAAAAGAAAGACTATGAAAAAGGGGAAATATTCTCTTTGTAATTTTTAATATTGACTATCTGTTGACATGATAATGTAAATATACTCAGTTAAATAAATATATGATAAAAACTAATTTGCACCTGTCTCCTTCTGCTTTTTAATGTGCGTCCTTGGGAACCTGGGATTAACACAGGGGCACACGTCCCGCTCCGGTCCAAGGAGGAGGGGACGGAGGAAAGGGGTCGTCAGCGGTGACATCGCCACTGCATTTTCACACGAACTCCGCAGTCAGCAGTGGAAGCCCCGCTCCGCCTCCCTCGCCCACCAGCCAGGGAAGATGGCAGCAAAGGCCCTAGTCCTGGAGGCAGGGCAGCCGCCGCCCCGCTTACCCGGGCACTGCTCCAGCTCCTGCAGTTTGGACTCGTTGATATCCGTGGCTATGACTTTGGCTCCTTCTTTTGCAAAGGCCTGTGGACAAGCACAACAAACACATTCTTTGTTCCCAGTGAAAGCTTCTCGTGATGCGGATCTCATCTTCTTTTAGCTTATTTTCGTGGTCATTTTTCCTAGGAAACAGGTGGAATTTCTAACTATCTGCTCTCACCACCCAGCCCAGTGTTATCTTCATCATTCATCAGAACAGTGAGCCCTATTTTGTGCTTATCATCTGACTTGACCCTTTTAACAAAGAACAAAATAGTATATTTCTTTTAAAAAATATATTTCTACTTTTAACATCTCTCAAATACTGCCGCTAGTCTCTTAGCAAAGCCCATACAGCATTTCTGAGCAGGTCACTAAACTAAGGGACAAGTAGCTTGGTGTTGTGGTGCTCGCCCATGATCCAACTTTCTCAGGAGCCTGAGGCAGGAAGACTTGAGTTCCAGCCAGTGGAAAATCTGGCAAGATTATGTCTCAAAACGAAAAGGAAAAGGGCTGAGGTATGGCTCAATAGAAGAGGGCTTACCTAGCACGTGCAAGGCCCTGGGTCCAATCCTGAGGACGGGAAACGAATTGCAAAGAAAGGAAGGAGAGGAAAGACAATTGAAAGGAAAAGGGCAGTGTCTTCTCCAGGCACAGCAGGCTGCCTTTGCCCCGCTACCCGCTGAGTGGGTGACAGCAGGACAGCAGACCAGGACCAGGCAGGGGACGCTGAGGGCCCTGGAGCCGGGCCCCTGCGCTGTGGGTGGGCCCGGCAGGAAGTCAGTGAGGGCCTCCGGGGAGTCTGTGGTCATCTAAGACAGGGGTGTCACCCTCATCTGGGTCAGAGGCCGCGCGTTTCTGTAACTTAGGATCGCAGAAGCCCAAGAGCTAATTCGGAAAAGCCAGTGCTGGGCGTCCCGGTGCCGCTCACCAGGCTCGGGCCTGTGTCACCCAGTGCCAGGCACCGGGCTCAACTTCCAGCTGGGCGAGAAGGACTCACCAGGGCTGCTGCTCGGCCGATGCCCTGTGCGGCCGCGGTCAGGATGACGACTTTGCCGTCGAGTCTGCCCATGGGGACCTGCGGGGCAAGGAGAGGGCGCATGTGGGCCTGTCCGCGCCTGTCCCACGGGGCGACAGTGCCAGGACGCTGGGCCACCCTCCTCCCACAGAGGGCGCGGGCTGCCCGGCCCGATCTCGGGGTCCTCTCGGGCCGCACGCCCTGGCGCGCCTCGGGTCCCTCCAGCGACGCGGCCGCTGCTCCTCGGCAGAGGTCTGCGCTGCACCTCGCCTGTGGATTTGGCCCCAGAGATTCAGGAACGAAAGAGGCTGGAACTAGGTCCTCCCTGCGGCCCTCGGCGGACCAGGAGGCTGCACCGGCCCAGGTGCCGGGGCGCTCAGCGCCCCAGGCAGAGCCACGACTGGACCCCCGGGCTCCTCTGCTGCGGGTCGGCAGGCCGCGGAGACCCCACCCCTAACGTCGCTGCAGGCCTGAAAGGGAGGCCGAGAAACTGCCGCCGGGACCCGGGCGCAGACGGCACCGCGCGGACCGGCAGGAGCCTTTCCGGGCCCCCCGCAAACCGCGGAGCGGCTGCTCCGGCCCGAGGCGCCACCACCTCCACATCCCACAGGAGCAGGGAGAGGAGCCCGAGCCAAAGGCTTTCGGGGAGGCCTCGCTTTCAGCTCAAGAGCGGCGGCCTCCGGAGTCTCTGCGCAAATTCCACCGCCTGATCCGCGCACCCACCGGGTCACCCGTTGCGCAGGAGGCCGGAGAGGTGACGTGGAGGTCTCGCCGCGGGGTTCCCTTGGGCCACCGAGGGCTCCTTCAGAGGGGTGAGGGACCCCGGCCCCGGCCCCGGCCCTGGCCACCACGGGAGAGGCCGACGCCTGGGAAGGGACCCCGGGCCGAGCCTCCCGACACCGGCGCCCGGGATTTCCCGGGAAGACGAGTGCGAACCAGCGGCAAAGGGAAGTGAATGAACAGCAACTCTCACTGCTGGGGTGGAAACCGAGAGCGCCGGCTCTCCAACTGCTGGGCAACATTGGTAGCTTTGAGTTAAAGGAGAAACAGTTCCAGGGGCGCAGAGCCCCGAGGGCAGCGTCCTCCAAGCGGACGCTCCAAAGTCCCCTTTCCCGAGCCCGAGACCGCTGCCGCCGGGCAGCCTCGGACAGAGCGGGGTGTTTCGGACTCGTTACGGCTCGTTTACAACTCGCCTCGGTCGGGGTTGCACTTGGGGCCCAGCGGGCACCGCAGCCCTGGGCATCAGACCTGCCCTCCCCGCCTGGAGCTCACCGGAGCTGGGGAATCTCACCTCCGGGAGGCGGAGGCGTCCTCCGAGTCGTGGCGGAAATGAACTGAGTGCGGCTCTTGGCGAAGGAGCGAGTCGGGGGCTCCGCGGAGCACGCTGGGAGTTGTAGTTCTGGGTCTCCCACTACGCGCGAGCTCGCTCTCTGCAGTGGGCAGAAGAAATCAGCCCAGCTGTGCGCTCGGCGCGTGCGAGCAGCCCCCTGGTGGTGGCAGGTGGAACTTCACACCGAGGAGAAAACCCAAAGCTTGGAAAAGCGGTGTGCAGTTTGCAGCTTCCTTCCGCTGTGCCAAGCTCTCCTTCCTTTGCGCCCCCAAGTGGTGCTCCGGGCTGGTCAGGACTGGCGGGGGAGGCGAAGGAACGCCGGAAGGTTCGGACCCTCACGAGCCCCGAACCTAGGTCGTGTCCAGGCGGGAACAGCCCCCGGCCCGTGGTGCTAACTCCACCACATGTTGCTGGCAGGACGCCCGCAGCCGCCCTGCGCGGGGCTGGGATGGTGGAGCCAGAGGCCTGCAGGGAGCCGCACGCCGGGCACAGCAGGACCCCAGGACACCGAGGCCTGGCTGGAGCCTGTGGCCACGGAGGAGAGAGGGCAGGGAGCAGCGGCGGTCGCGGCCACGAGTAGCTGCAGCGCTGTAGACGGCAGGAGAACGCAAGGAGAAACAGGCAGAGCTTTTGTTAGGGCTGTGCCCAGACGGCCCCCGGAGCCTCGTGTGGGCCTAGGTGGGGCTTCCCGGAGGTGGCCGGGTCTCGGCTGCGTGTGCTGGGGTCGAGGCTGCCCCTCTCTGGGTGGGCGTGCCGCCTGTCCTCGGCAGGGGAGCCTGGACGGGTGTAAGGACAGGAAGAGGTCGCTGCTTGTCGCTTGCTCCTTTCCTGCACTGCGGCCTTCTGCCTGCCATGGAGTTTCTCCTCTGTGACGCCCCTGGGCCGGGCCGCCCTGCCTGAAGCCAGACCAGGGCGGACTGAAGCCTCTGCAGACCGGGAGCCAGAGAAACGTCTTTCACTTTGCTGTCAGCCGTTCTGTCTCAGCAATGAGAAAACTAGCTAAGGCACCTCCCTAGCTGGGAAGTTGCAGCACAGCCTGAGAGGCTGCATTCGACTCGTGAAGGATGCTGGAAGCCTTTGAATTTTTTTTTTCTTTTTTGAGACAGGGTCTCGCTTTGTAGTTCAGGCTGGCCCTGAGCTCACTGTGTAGCCCAGGCAAACCTCGAACTCAGCAATCCTCCTGCCTCTGCCTCCCGAGTGCTGGGATGACAGGCGTGAGCCACCACGCCCGGCACTGTGATATGTGGTATTGATGGCTGGTGGGTATGAGTCACCATGCCCAGTATTGTTGTATGTGGTTACCAGGGATTGAACCACGGACCTTGTGCTTGCTAAGTAGGCACTGGAACCACTGAGCTACATCTCCGGCCCTGGAAGTTCTTGAAGTTCTAATTGCCCTGACTTAAGATCCTCTGTACAAAATCAGTTTATGAAGACTGGAAGAGGCCACAGCATCGGTTTTTACATTCTTCATTTGTTTTGAGACAAAGTCTCAGGCGTTGCCCAGCCTCGTCCTAAACTCCGGGACTGAAGTGATCCCCACAGCCTTCTGAGGAGCCAGAACACAGGCATGTGCCACTGCATTCAGGTGGTTGTTTTTAATCATAAAACTAAAGGGGAAAAATATCACAAGGGACACGAAGAAACAGGGAACCATACTGAATCGAAGCACAAAAATAAATCTCCAGAGGGCCGGAGATTTAGCTCAGAGGTTCTGGCACCTGCCTCACAAGCACAAGGTCCTGAGTTCGATCCCTGGTATCCACGTAGAATGCTGGGCACGGTGATCACGCCCACCAGCCATCAATACCACATACCACAGTGCCGGGCATGGTGGCTCACGCCTGTAATCCCAGTACTCGGGAGGCAGAGACAGGAGGATTGCTGAGTTTGAAGCTTACTTGGGCTACATAGTGAGCTCAGGGCCAGCCTGAACTACAAAGCGAGACCCTGTCTCAAATAAATTAAATAAATAAATAAATAAATAAATTAAAAAAAAAATCTCCAGAAATGAATTCTGAAGAAAAGGACATCCATGAGTTACCTAATGGGGAATTTAAAATAATCACTTTCAGGAAGCTTGGCAATAGGAGAGCAGTCAGTTAAACCAGGAAAACAGTGCAGAAACATGAGACTATCAACAGCAGAAGAACTAGGGAAAGAAAAAAACACAGACTCTGAAACTAAAGAGTACCAGGTGAAAAATTCACCGGAGAGGTTTAACAGCGGGCTTTTGATCAAGCAGAAAAATGAGCAGACTTGCAAGGTGGGCTGGGGCTGCTGACTTAGAGAAGCAGCAGTGAAGGAACTGAGTACACGGCTCGGTCAGTGCCTCGTCAGGGTGAGGAGGGAAGGAGAAGCCAGGCTTCCGAGGGCCTGCACGCCACTTCGCCAAACTTTGGGTTTTCTCCTTGGCGTGAAGTTCCACCTGCCACCACCAGGGGGCTGCTCGCACGCACCGACCAGGAAGGACACTGAGGATTGTTCTAGGAGCAGGTGAATCTCTACAGGGGAAAATAGCCAGTCCTCAGGCTTTGCAATAACGCACATCACATGATTCATAATCTCTCCCTTCAAATAAAACTTACCGAAGAGCCAAGGCTGCCTGACATCATCTCGCCTCTGGCTGACCTTCGTTTGGCTCTTTTCCGCCATGTGACAGAGTGGTACGGCAGTGCATGGGTCCCCACCGCTACTGGTCTCCAGAGGCCTCAGGAGACGTGTATGACAGCTTTGGCTGCCAAAGGTGGCGGGTCATGGGGCATCCGTGCCAGCAAGTTCCAGCTTGTGTGCTGGGCACCTCACCAGTGACAGGCAGCGGACAACATTTTGGCGTCAAAATGCATCAAACAGCCACGCGTTTCAGAGCGGCTGAGCACTGAGGCCGGTGAGTGCTTCCGAGGCCCACCGTGCGGAGGCTCCAGGGCCGCCGGCGCGTCCCAGTGCGACAGGGAGCCACACCCCCGCGGCGTGGGCCCTCCCAGGGGACCAGCCTTCCACGGACACACGAGCCCGTCCCGTGTACTGTGTGTCGAGCATCCCGTGGGGACCCCAGTTCTGCGTCTGGCCTGACACGGGCGGCACCTTCCGGCTGGGGGCGCGCGGGGCAGGGCTCACGGAGCCCACAGGGCTGGGCGAGGCGCCCATGGGAAGGCAGGGTTCAAGCCCGGGCTGTCAGGGCTGAAAGCGAGAGGACGCAGCCCCTGCCGCCCTTGAAGGACGGGATTCTGCGCGGCGTGTGTTTCCATAGCAACCTCGTCAGCGGGGCAGGGCGAGTCCCTCCCAGGAACCACTCACGGTGCGCGGGACTGCGACTCGGAACGACTCGTTTATTCAATGTGCAAGTGACTTACAGAGGAGTCTAACTTTGCTCGTGGTCAAGTCATATGCGAATAACATAGCTGGGTGCGTTTTGTGCCAACGTGGATAGGCTGAAATTTCCCTTAGTGACTTTATTCTTTATAAAATATAAATAAATAAAATAGGTCAATATTTAAAAGCATCATCTCGCTGTCATTCTCGGTGATTCGGTCCTTCCTCCTCCAGTGCAGCGGCCAGGTGGACAGCAGCCCGAGCGCCTGCCGGGCCCCGACAAGGTCGCGGAAAGGTCACGGCGGGCACAAGCCTGGTCCCCGCGGGCTACTGCACCTTGCACTCCGGTGCGTCCCTCAGCGCGGTGCTGGGCGGGGGCCTGGGCTCCACGTTCTCCGCGCCCGCAGCTCGGGCCTCTGAGAAAGCAAAGGGAAACCAAGCGAGGCCTGTGAGGGCTGCACGGAAACGGGTCAGACGCGAGGCCGAGCGCGGGAGACGGGCGCTGCGGCTGGGCCCCCGGGTCACGCCCCGCCTGTGCCAGGACACGCTGGGCCCAGCCAGGCGGCCCTGGGCGCATCTGCCGGGCCCTCGCCTGGCGGCCTGGGCGCTCCTGCCCTTCTTCCTCCTCAGGAGGCTCTCGGGACAGACCCGGCCCAGGCCCACGTCGCCAGGGGTCCCGTGGTCAGACACAGAGCCCCGCCTCACGGCAGCCACATCGTACACCCACACAACAGAGCTGCGAGGCAGGAAGTGGCCGGCACCTCACCAGGGCTCGGCCGGGCCCCAGCCTCTCCCGGACCTGCCTGGACAGGCGGGCGATGACCCACAGCCACCCGACCGGGGCAGCGGGCGCTGCGAGCGGGGCTGGGGCAGCCAGGGCTCACCGACGCACTCGGGTCAACACGAGGCCTGGAGCCGGGCTCGGGCGCCCTGGCGTGGACGGAGGACGTGAGCACGACGCCGGGACCGGGGCCGGGACACCAACGTCACGCCGAGCAAGTCCTGGCCAGGGACGGCCGGAGGGACTAACAGCGTCTGGCCGTGCAGCCGGGTCCGCGGCCCCAGAAAGCTGCCCGTCTCTTGGCAAAGCAGCCGCACGGAGCGCCGCGTCCTGGGGAAGCGGGCTCGCCACGGAGCCAGCAGCCCGCGGGGCGCGAGGGTGGAGCAGCCACTCTCCTGGCCTGCTGTGGCCGCGGGCATCGACTCGGGACAGTCCCAGTGTCGCCTGTGCCGAGGCGAGCGGTGACCTCACCTGGGCAAAGGCCGAGGCTCGAGTTGTCGAAGTAGTACGCTGGACGCGGAGCCGGGAAGGACTTGGAGCGGGGGTCAAAAAACCGCGACTTGGGCGAGTCCTGGGGCGCGGGGTCCTGTGCGTTGCGCACCCTGCACTGGGCGGGGGCGCCGGGCCCCTGAGCGGGTGACTTCGGCAAGTCCCCACGGCTCCCTGCTCGGGGGGCCTCGCGCCGGCCGGCTCTCTCCTTCCAGGCCTGGAGCTCGCTGGAGAGCTGCTGGTTATTGCTTGAGCGCAAGGAAAGAAAACGGGAGGCTGTGAGGCGGCTCGGCCCTTAGCGCGCGGCCCCGTGGGAACAAACGAGCTGCTCACACACGGGCGAGGCCGTTTGCGACTCGCGCGCTGGCACCGCCGCCTGACGCTGCGGGTTACTCCTCGTTTGCTTTTGGTTTTTGAGACAGCTTGTAGTGCAGGATGGGCTGTGAACCAGTGACCCTCCTGTCTCAGCCTCCTGAGTGCTGGGGTTACATGTGTGGCCGCCACACCTGGCCACCTGATGCTTCCTGCCGCTATATAAATCGAAGAGCTGAAATAAATCTTTGTGATCACACGGAATTTTGGAAAGGCCTTTAGGAATCAGTGTCACTCTGGGTGGCTTATTTTAGACCTCGCGAAGCGGCCTTCTGACCCCGGGAAGCCTTTATTAAGTGCCACTCTCATTCCTGTCTTCTGTTGGAGGCACGCGGGCGGCTGAGCTCGTGCCCGCGCCTCCTCGCCGGGCTGCGGTCACCGAGGGCGCGGACTCTAACTTCCGGAGAAGCCGCCCGCCCCGCGCCCACGCTCACCTGAGCAGCTCCGCCCTCTGCTGCGCCAGCTGCTCGTTCCGCCGCTGCAGCCGGGCCAGCTCCTTCTCCAGCCGCAGGTGCTCGCTCTTCAGGATGAGCGCGCGGGTGCTCTGCACGATGCCGCTGCCCCCGCCGCAGGTCAGGGGCTTCTCGGGAGGCTGCGGGTCGCTGGGCTCCGCGAGCACTGCGGGGAAGCGCCGCACCATCACGTCTCCCCAGTGGTGAGTGCGTGGGTCACCATGGCAGCCACGCCCACCCCTTCCCGGAAGCCACCCTGTCTCTGGACACCCGCTCAGCGGGCCCCAGCAGCCCCGAGCCCTGCTGCCTTCTGTGTCCTCTGGGGCTGGTGGGGACACAGGGCACTTCAGGGCTCGCTGACCAAGGGCACTGCCAACAAATGCCCACCAGGGCTGGTGGAGCTGGCCCACGAGGCCTGCATGACCCATGCGTGGACAACTTGGGTGTCCCCTGGGTGCGACGTGGGACTGCTTTGTTTTCTAATGGCCCAATGCACATAAACCTGGTTCTATTACAGATTAGAACCATTATATGAAATTACCTGCAGGCCGTGTGAATGGGGGGTCTAAGAAACCCAGATTCTGTGTTTACACTTAGGTCCCAGGCCTGAGACGTCTGGTCCTGTCCATGCAAATACTTCAGGATTGGGAAGGCCAAGACCTGAAGCACCTCTGGGCCTAGCATTTCCGATCAAGGAGCCCCAGCTCGCGTAACCCTGAAGGTCACCCACACACCAAGGCCCATGGCCTGACCCTGGACAGCGGGGTCTCCCCCGCCTTTGTCCCTACAATTCTCCAAACAGAGCCGACACCACTACGGTCTTACACGGACACCCAGGAACCCAAGCTACAGACGGTGCTCAGCCCCACTGAACGTTTCCGGGGGCGAAGGGTCTTCAGTGACAGGGAAACAGGGAAGCTCTGGGAACAGCACAAGAGTGAAACTGGAAGACGGGAAATCTGCAAACGTCCGCTGTGTCCTTACTCACCAGAAGTGTCTTGGGCCTGCTGGTGTCTTCTCAGATTTTCTCTCAACAGCCGTATGACTTCTTTTTGATGGTCCACAGTGGCTTTTGAAGACATAATCCTAACAAGCATAATAATAAAAATGTGTGAAAACCCAGCAACTGTTCCGACGCCCAGAAATGTCATCCTCCTCGTGGCCGGGGGCTGTCACACTGGAAGTGTTCAGTTTGGTCATGGTACAGTCTGGTTTTTGTAATGGTGAGAAATCAGTTCTTTTAAAAAAACGTGGAAGCTCAGCAGCTTTTAACTGGATGCTGAAAAAAAATATATTAGAGGCTCTATAAAACTAATACCTGGGCTGTTTCCAGGAATCAGTGTGCAGTGAGCCACACATGAGAGAAAAGCTGTCCTACTTCTGTGCTGTCAGGAGAGCAAACTCCACGCGGCAGGGTCCGGCGAGAACCAGTCGAGGTCAAATCCTGACCCTTGTTCCCCAGTGGAGAGTGCCCTTCGTTAGTCGGATAAACGTGACTCTCTGCCTTTCTTAAAAGCTACGGAAGCACCCAGGAGTGGTGGGGAGTCCTGGAGCCCTAGCTGCTTAGGAGCTTGAGGCGGGAGGATCTCAAGTTTGAGGCCACCTAGGTACCACCACGAGACTCTCAAATAAGAGGGGCCGGGCACGTAGCTCAGAAGGAGAGCTCTGGCACCGGCCAGGCGCTGGGTTTAATCTCTACTACTGCGAACAAAACGACCCGGACTCTAGGAGAATGTCTAAGTCACCTCTAATTATAAATGGTTCATAACTGGGGATTCAGTGGCCCTGTCTCCTAAAACAACGACTCTGACCAAGGAAGGCCGCTTAGAACGAAGGCTCCCACAGCGCCGCTTCTGGGCAGAAGGGGAGGCCATCGGGAGGCGCTTATTCAAGACTGAGAAGTGCGAGGAGCCAACGGTGCCTTCAGGAACCTCTCAGGGACCCGGAGCCCCCGGCGGACTGTGACGTGAGGACCCCGGCTGCGGCGGTGTATTGACGCGGGCACGCTCCCCAGCCACACCCCTCGACTCTCTGCTGACAGTCCTTTCCCTGTTGTTACAGCACAAACCAAGCAGTGTCGTCTGGACACAAACACACACTGGACAGAGTGGGGAAGGCAGCGAGCCGCGGGGACTGGTCGGACGCTCTGTAAACACCAGCGCGTGGCCCCACGGGCTCCGAGTGCGACGGAGGCGACGCAGGGCTGGGCAGACGTACTCCTTCTCAAACTCCTTGGCGGTCTTCATCTTCTCCAGGTCCAGTCTCACCAGCTTCGTCTTGAGATCTTCAATCTCTTCCTTGTACGGCTTAGCTCCTAAAGCGACTCTGTCCTGGTTTGTATGGAGAAAAGAAGAAAGGTCTCAATTTCTGTTGTTCTAAAGGTCGCCAGGTGCCTTTGCTCTGAGTGGACCGTGTCAAGACAGCGAACCACAAAGTTACCAAAAACATGAGAGGCATGAACTAAGCGGACAGTCGCTCGATACTTAATGCAAAGTGTATTTGAAGCTAGTATTTAAAGACATAATTTTTTCTTTGGACAATTACTTCTTTGCAGTGAAAACGGCAATACACTGACAGAACAGGAAGACTCAGAATAATGGGACGGGTGAGGCAGACCCGAGGAGGCAGCAGGCAGGTGTGAACCCACATCCGGTCGGGCACAGGCCCAGAGCACAGGAAAGCGTTCTGTCCTGAGATGGCACCTCAGCCAGGGCAGAGACGTGCCCGGTTTCTTCTCAGAGAAATAAATACATACACTGCCTATGTGTCTGCTCATCTTTAAACCGCCAGGAGATAGTGTTTTTGTCAGAAAACACTGAACAGCACGCGCTGGGCCTTCTCACACAGGGCCTGTCCTTTCCCTCCCGTTACTAGTGCTGACCGTGGGCACAGGCGTTTGCCGCAGCTGGAGAAGAGTGCAGAGACAAGTCTGGTCGTCACTTAAGACCACAGGGCAGGGGGGGGGGGTCCCCGCGCTCTGCCTACCACCCCGCTCTCTCTCCTCCCATCCCTGGGCAAATACCCATCTTCTGAATGTTCCTCTAGTCTCCCTTTCCTAAAATGTCGCATGTTGGGAAATGTATATTATGTAGCCTCTTTGGGTTGGCTTCTTTCACTTAGCAATAGGTGTTTAAGATTCTCCACACAGTTTCATGACTCGATAGCTCATTTCTATTACATGCTGTGTAATATTCCTTTGTATGGACATACCACAGGCTATTTATTCACCCACCTATTTTAGTTTGAATAATGAATTTTGACATTATAGGAATTTTAGGAAGTTGTGGTGAAAGAGAAGAACACAGCAGTAGATTATATGCTGAATTTAACAGCTTGAAAAAAAAAAGCTTTTATTTAAAAAATGACTGAAGTTACCTGAAGTGTTTGGATCATTTCATTTTTTTTTTCTAGGAATTTATCTGACTCATTAACTTTGGCTTGAAGTTTCGCTATTACATCACTGGACACTTCGAGTTCTTTCTGCATCTTCATAATTGTTTCCTCCTTATGCACAGCGCTCGCTCTGGCATCGCGCAGGGAACTTTCTAGTTCTTGGATTTTCTGTTAGAGGAAGAGCAGAGCCACACGACACATGTTGAAATCAGAATCAAAGTACACAGAGTGGAGACAAAGGTGACCATGTTTATGTGGTGTTGCATTAAGCAGGGACAGAGAATTAAGAGCAGATATTAATCCACAGTCATGTTATTTATTTCAGCCGGGAGATTTTTGGATTAAAAAAAATGCCAAAATTTGATATAACCTGCCAGCAAATTCTTAAATGATACAGAGGGAGCAGGCACAGTAGTTACTTTATCTACCAGTTAGCACAGTGCCCAGTGTAATAAACAGGCAGTTAGGCTTGAAACCAACACTATTCATCCCACATGAACTGACTTCTAAAGAGGCACATGTAACATGTATTTCCCTTTATTGAACTAATTTTGAAATTAAAAAATGAACACGTGGAAAAATTCAAAGGTATACAATTCAGTCTCCCACCTGAGACCCCAGAAGCCCTGGAACACGCACCCCTCAGACCCCAGTGGGTACCTAAGCTCATGGGCACATGGTACTTTCTGTTACTGACATATGCAGACCTCGCACTTTTTGTCTTCATGGATACAGGTCTCACTTTATGCAGTTAACATCTTATTCCCAGTTATTTGAAAGCATCTATGATCTTCAGATAAATCTGAATAACTGACTTTTTTATGTTTATAATTTCATTCACACCACACATACTTTTCTTTGTTTTGCTTTGGCTCGCTGAGAACTGGGTCTTGTTTAGTGAGAGACGGGAAGCCGTCCATGTAACAACCCGCTGCTCCAATCACAGCGCATTAAGGCAGCGATCTCCCCCCGGGGAGGCAACCTGACCTATGGGAGCCCGCTTAGCTGGGGGCCCCTTGAAGCTGCACCCCGCCTCGGCCCTGCCTGGGAGCTCCTGCAGGCCTAGAGGTCCACGGTGTTTCTTGGGTCAGTGAGGATGGAATTTTCCCTGCTTCTGTGTATTAGTGCTGGGGAAGACAGGATTCATCTTTGCCCCAAGTCGGCTGTCAGCTGATGGGATTATACAACAACCGGCGCATCAAAACACACGACTCAGGAGTTTTTAAATTAATGATTACATTTGTGGTTGGTTTTATTACCAGTTACTTGCTTTGGTGAAAATGATAAACTATAGCAGTAGTGGTGAACGTATGGCATGTGTCACAGCCAGCTAGCATCCTTGAGAGTTCTAAAATGCTCACCACCTTGAACTTGAACTTGCTCCTGGCCCCAGTCAGCTGCACTGTGGGCTGAAACAGTAGGGCGGCATGCGGGGTCAGGGCTGCCGGCTGCCAAGGGGGAGCCGGCGACGTGACTGGCCACACGCAGCTCGTAAGTCAGTCTGCAAATGGGCTCCACACTTACTGCGATTGTGATATAACCAATAAAGGGACTGATGAAAGTCAGATAAGCTAAATTGCCATTTTTCTTCCAGTTAATGTCTGTTCAGCACAGAAATTCTATTTTCCCAGAAAGCCACTGATTTTAGGAATTTTATAATGAGCGTTGCTACCACCTAGGAGGTAATAACTTAACCTGCATTGGGTGAATCTGGTACTCAAATGAAGCTATAATTTACTTGTTTTATAATCCAAAGGAAGGTCCTGGATACAGGACCTTCTTTATAACTAGTCCTGGATACAGGACTCTATCTTTATAATTAGTTTCAGTGAGTGGCGGCCTGTAGAAGTGTATATAAAAACCCAGCTGATCTCTTTCACACACACACACACACACACACACACACACACACACGCACGCACGCACGCACGCACACACATTCGTGGGCGTGCTCACACACTGCTGAATGCACACTTCTGCTCTGGGGCTGTGCCCGGGACGTACCTGTGTGGTCAGCTGTGCGGCTCCCGGGGGCGCCGGATGATTCCTGCCAGCCCGCATGGCAGGGCCGCCATTGGCACCCGGCGGCAGGGAGCTGGCCAGCACCCGGCACTCTCTGAGCAGCGCCCTGCTCTCCTCCCGCGCCGACTCCAGGTCCTGCTCCCATTCTCTGCACCTGACGGCGCTTCTCTCCTCGAGCTCCGTGGACCCGTTTATTATGGCCTAGAGAACGGAGGCAGCACCGCGGCGTGAGGAGGGTGAGGCTCCCGGGCACTCTTCTCCATCAGAGGCTCAAGGGCTCCCAGGCTGCTCCTAGCTCTTTACTTCCCGCACAGTGTACCTTATGTGCTTATCCTGAGTGCCCCACAGGACTGCGGACTGAACCCAGGGTGCTCTGCCACTGAGTTACATCCCCAGCCCTTTCTGCCACTTTATTTTGAGATGGGGTCTTACTGAGCTGCTCGGGCTGGCTGTGAGCTTGCAATCCTCCTGCCTCAGCCTCCTTATTAGCAGGAAGACCGGTGTGTACTGCAGCACCTGGCTCAGTGGTCTTCACTGAATCTGCTCCTTCTGGACTCTCCCGGCTCCAGACCGAGTTCTCAGGTACTGAAGGGGCCACCTGCTCTGCCAAGCTGCACGGAGAGAGCCCTACTTTCTAACCTGACCATGGCCGGGCCCTCGATAGTGCAAGCAAAGCGCCCCAAAATCAGAAGTCACCTTATTCAAGTGCTGCTTTCTCTGTGGACTAGCTTTTGAAAGAGCCAATTACTATTTCACCACCACACTATTCCACTACAGACTGGATGAGCTCCTCAGTGGGAAAGTTGTTGACCTGAAAAACTGAACCCATTTCAATATGCCTCGCGCACAGAGGAAACTGAAGTGTCAGAAGAAAAGTCCTCAATCACGTGGAATGGAGCCGCCTGAGGCCGGGGGTTACCCAGCTCTCTTGGCTCTCACTCGGTTCACACGCAGAAGTAACCTCTGGCACTGTCCTGGCTGCACCCGAGAGGAAAATACACACACCCATCCACAGGAAGCAAAGCGAGTAACAAACTCATCCTCGGCAACGTTGCGTCTTAGGAGTCAAGTTATTTGGGCAAAACACCTTGGGAAGAATAAAAATTTCACCTTCGCAGCTTATGAAGTCAGAAGCTGTAAAATGCCGATAATGATTTCCAGACACAAGCACAGAGGCCAGACCTGGGAAAGACGGCATCAACACGGGGGCTTTCTGCACACACAAAACCTGTGCAGCGAAAGGCAATGCCGAGCCTGGGGGGACAAGCCACAGACTGAGGGAGGCCGCACATCTGCAAGAGACCTGGCTCTTACAGGACGGCTATCCAAAGTGCACACACTGAGGTTCTGCTATCTTTGTAGTGTGCATTTACACATACTGCTTCATTAAGGAAGCGTCCTATGGAAGAACGTTTTACAAAGTCACTGCTTTTCATCAAGTATGTATAAATAAATCAAGCACACTTAAAACCAAGCCAGAAAAGTTAACAAGACAGAAACAAGACAGAAAAGTTAAAGCAAAGGACAGTGAGGTAGAGGTAGCACTGAACGTTCATACTCACAGTTATTCTGTTATTGTAGAAGTTATTCACTTGACCAATGCTCTCATTTTCCTTCTGGATGCCATTTTTCAGCTTTTCTATGTCAAAAGGAGTGCTCAACCACTCTTCCAGAAACTGAGTCATTTCTTTCCTATTTCTCAACATTTGTTGAAATTCAGCCTTTATGGTAGGGAAGTCATCTTCTGAGAAGTCCTGGAGAATTTCCTGTGTGAAAAACAGGTTTCAGATTGTGTCAACACCAGGAAAGTCTGAATCCAAGTATCAGATGAAATAGAAAGCACCCTAAAGATCATAAAAAGGAATTATCTATCGGACTCTCATTTTTCTTAATGATTTAAAGCAAAGTAGGAAATACAATCCAATTTAAAAGAGGCACATGGTCTGTCTTCCCTGCGGGAATTGGAATCTGTGACAGTGACACACACATGACTGGGACTCACTGTCCCCAGGCACCGGGGCCTCGGTGTTGCCTTTCTGTGCACACAGGGCTGTGTGTGGAGGTGCAAACCATGGAACTGCTGCAGTGCAAGGGCTTTCGCTCCCAGGACACACGGAAGACGTTCTAGAGGTGTCTAGTGTCTTTGAGCTCTTTACATGTTCTTTTCTATCAGAAGAATAACTGGCAAAGACTTGGGAAACTTATTCTGGGTTCCATAAACCCTGCTTGCTGGTGCTTCACCCGTTCTCCTGTGCCTACAGCAGTCAGAAAGGAAGCTGGTCCACTACAGGCCATCTGCATGTCTGACCGGCTGTCACCCTGCGGCCCATCTTTTATCTCTTGGTTTTCGATTGGATCAAAAGGATTAACATTTAAACGAACCCATGTAAAATAAACCGCTGTACCTCAGCATGCGCATCCATGAGCTGGCTCAGCCTGGGCAACCCGGACCCCGAGCACAGCACCTCGCGCCCCGGCTGGAGCCACCGCGTCTCAGCACACAGCTCGTCCTGCTTTTCCACTTCGACAACCAGAGCCATTTCCAACTTACTGATGGATTCGTGCTGCTCTTCCTTGGTCTTGGTCACGTGGCTTAGTACATACTTGCAGAAAAATGAAACAATGGAAAATGAACTTTCATCTGTGGTTGTTCTGTGGCTCCACCATCCCGTGCTGCTGCCCCTTTCGGGGGAGCTGCTGTTCACGGTTCCCAGGCAGACACTGGAGACCAGGCCCCGCAGCCTCTCCCGCCAGGGGGCGCTCTGGAGAGCAGGCTGCCGGCGCGGTCTGTGGCGGGGTCAGGGCAACCTAGGGGCACAGCTCCCCTGGGGACACCCTGCTCCCTGCTGAGGCGCGCTGCCCCGCTCGCCCTGTGCCCTGCCTCTCCGGAGCGGTCACCCTGCTGACACCTGCCTTCTGCAGGACCTGCCCTTTGTCCATCGGTCTGTCATTACTCCTCCGCCGATGCCCCAAGTCTCAGCCCCGACCTCTCCCCACAAACCCGACTCAGGCTGGATGCCCACGAGGCTGTTCTTACCTGGCGTCTCCTCACGGGGGTTTTAGCCTCACCCTGCGCCTCCCTCTTCCTTTCTTCTTCACCTTGGTTAATGGTACCGGATATCCCCAAACCCGGCTAATCCCCGGCAGACCCCGGGACTCACTCTGAAGGCGTCTGCCTCAGCTCCATGATCACCTACGGACACCTAGCCGCTGTTTCTTTGCTGTGTTCTGCTCTCAGTCCCTCAGAAACCTGCCCGAGCAGCACAGCTAGGTCCACGCTAACGCCCTGCGGCTCAGCTCTATGCTGAAGTACCACACGGTGGCTGCTTCCTGCGACTACCACTTGGGGCGCCTGTCCCTGGGCTCTCTGGCCCCGAAGAATCAACCCAGCCTGTGCTACCTGAGGCCCCTGAGGCTTCCACGGCAGCCTGCTCCACCGTGACTCTCCACGTGTGCCCTGCCACGCCTCCTGCACACAGCGGGGCCCTTGCGTGTGTTCCTGGCTACACAGCTGCCTCAGGCGCCAGACATGTCCGGGCCGTGAGTCGGACGCATCTGCTGAGCACCTGACCCGGGGTCTAGGCCTCTGGGCAGAGCTGGGGTCTGCTGAGTGGGTGGTACTGGGTGAGATCTGCACTGCAGTGGGACCCACGTATGTTCCGTGTTTGTGGAGAGGGTTTTAAATAGGAAATCCCAAATTCCTGAGAGAGCTCAACGCACTGAAGTTACAGCCACGCTTCTGCAGACGTTACCGAAAAGGGTGGTACCTGAAGTTTCTTCATGACTCTGTGGAACTCCATGGAACACCGCTGGTTGGCGGTGAGCAGCCTGTGAATCTGTTTGCTTTGTGGGCACGGAAGCGAGAGGATTGCTTTTACTCGCGCTGAAAGCGCCTTCCGGGATTCAATGTCCTTCTCCAAGTCAAGCGACAATCTATTCAAGTATTCATAGCGATTATCCATCTCTGAGTATCTCTTCAGAAGCTCCTGAAGGAAAATTAAAATTCGTCCAATTTAACAGTAAGTAGCTCTATGGCTAAAACTGTGATGCAGTTTATATTTTAACATTTTCTATAGGAAAGGCATAAAGACCTTTATGTTAGAAAAAAGAAACTTAATGATTTGGGATTATGGAAACAGAACTATTGTGGGAGCTAAAACAGTATAGGCAGACCACAGTGAAGGAAGCCAGACACGATACTGTCATTGTTTTAAGCGTCCTGGAGATTAAATCTCAGGCCTCATGCATGCGAGACAGGTGCTGTTATCACTGCGCTGCATTCTGGCCCGTGATATCTCGATGGATTCTGTGTCGTCTTTGGAACCTCCACGATCACAGTGCAGCCACGTCTGCAGAGAAACCCGAGGGGACGCCACCCGCATCTTCTATAGCTCGAGGCTGACTGGGGCCGAGGTCCCGGCAGGCGGGGAGTCAGCAGAGGCTGCGTGGGACTGAGGCCACCGCCCCTTGCTGCCTTGGGAAAGTCACCCACACATTTCTACCAACCATCAAGACTGTTTTCTAGCCTCCTCCCGAGCTGGGCTCGGTTCCAGCCTGGTCACTCCGGACACGAAGTCTCTGAGCCCTTTTGCTCAACTGCGACCTGACTGCATGGGAGCTGCCATGGCTGTTAGGGGGTCAGATGGAAGGCATGGACCACACGTGTCTCTGCATGTATGATCTACAAAATACGCTCAGACGTTACGACTTGAAGGGAATGGAATTATGTTTGCACAGATGTTTCCATGCACAAATTTTTTTTTTTTTTTTGCTTTTTGAGACAGGGTCTCGCTTTGTAGTTCAGGCTAGCCCTGAGCTCACTATGGTACCCAGGCAAGCCTCGAACTCAGCAATCCTCCTGTCTTTGCCTCCCGAGTGCTGGGATGA
>PVIC010001473.1:0-67335 GCA_004025085.1 Thryonomys swinderianus | reverse complement strand
GCAGTCTACACAGCTCTTCCCTGGGGGTGGGACCTGCCGACCCCTGTGCAGGAGGCCTCCGCAGCGGCACGCTCCCCGCTGTCGTGGGTCTCCACCAGGCCCGGGAAGCCCCTGCCGGCCCAGGAGGTTTGCGGGGGTGACAAGGACACTTACTCTTATCCGGAGCCCCTTCTCCTTCAGGATTCCGGCGACAGGCTGCTGTCTACCACACGGCGACCTCCTTCCGGAGTGCCTGGCCTCCCTGCGGGGCTGACAGTCCTGGCAGGGAAACGAACATACTCAGCCACGCTCACCGAGGACCCGA
The DNA here is from genome assembly GCA_004025085.1 of Thryonomys swinderianus. Lineage (NCBI taxonomy): Eukaryota > Metazoa > Chordata > Mammalia > Rodentia > Thryonomyidae > Thryonomys > Thryonomys swinderianus. Next base: position 67,031 of record PVIC010001473.1, on the reverse strand, counting down.
GGACGTCTGGCCACACGCTCGCGTCAGACTCAGTAGAAGAAGGATGTGCCAGCATGTCTGAGGACGACTGAGTGTGACCAGATCCTAGTGACCGCCTCTGCTCACTGGGCCACGTCAAAAACCACAGTACTTTCGGATAAAGAAGTCCCTGATTTCCGGGGTCAGAACTTGCAACTCCATGGTTGCAAATTAAGTTTCAATTTATTTCTGTCCCCTGCTCTTCCAAACCTCTGCGACGTAATTACTCCTGCCAGGTAACACACTGGCAGAGCCACCTGCACTGGGCCATGTCCCAAGCCCCGAGATGCCCTCTCCCCGGCACCGCGCGACAGAAATCTCTCCTTACGTCCTGCGTTTCTGATTAACCAGCACGAAACAACAGAAAACCCACCTTCTCTTCCTGGGTGAACTTATCCACTCTGGTACCTGGATGAATGACCAACCCTTCAATAAATACTGCGAGATTAAATCCCGTGATCAATTCAGTTGGGGCCCACGGAAGGACGGTTGTCAAGTAGTCCGGGTCTTGTTGAGACTATAATACTGTTTTCTACTTTATCATTCAATTATAGAAATGAAGATATTTTTTAAAGACCTTACAGAGCTAACTGTTTTTACTGCTTCTTCTTAGAGGATTCGATCAGGCTGTTTGCGCTTTGTTGTTCTGACTCCCCAGAGTCATAAGGCCATACTGGAGAAACTTGCACATTCCTCTCGCCTCTCCTATTCCAGCTTCTCTCACAGGAGGAGCTGTTTCTAGAACTCTATCAATAGCGGTAGAAAAGTGAGAGCTCTAATGCTTCATGACAAATGTAATCTTCTGACATCTCAGGAAGGGAAGCAGCGTGTTTCACGTGGGCAGGTGGAGTATCCCTTCCCCAAAATGAGTGTTTGGTTTCAGAGTTTTTTGATTCAGGATATTTAGAGTTTTTACTGGTTGAGAGTTCCTAACCCAAAAATCTGAAATTTAAAACACTATAAAATCTCAAAGTTCTTGAACTTTTTAGTTGGTGCTCAAAGCGTTTTGGATTTTGGAACATTTCAGATTTTGGATTTTTGATTTGGGGACACTCAATCTGTACTCACAGCTACATAGCTATCTCCTTTCCCGTCCCACAATTCTGACACGGTTAATCCCCAGACAAGAGGGAAGCCGCTCATACCTTCTCCTGTAATTCATCTTTTGACTGATCTGAAGCCTTTTGAGTATTTGAAATCCGAGTTGTCTTTTCTGAAACTTTCTCTCTGAATTTCTCAATAGTTTCTTGTTGTTCTTTCAAATGCTTACGAGCACTTTGTAGTTCCCGTTGTGTTTCTAGATCCTTTGTTAGAAGAAAGAGAGAAATGAGGAATCAGAGCAACACTGACTGTCCTGATGATCTGTTCAAGCAACTGAAAACCACGGTATCAGTTACGAGCACCACGCCCTGATGGCAGCAGCCTGCGCCTGTGCAGGGCTCTCTGGTCCTGCCCGTCTTGCCCAAAGCTATCAAGTCCTGCGCTTTCTGCCCACCCCTGCAGAGGAACTCCAGGTAGCCTGGGCCTGCTTGCTGGACCCGTGACTTCGGTCACGTCAGCCACCCAGAGGGCACTGCTGCACCCTGCCTGACACGTGCTGTGTCGGAGGACGCACCTCTGGCGAGGGGCCGGGGCTCGAGGGCGTGCTGGACGTCTCCCGAGGTCTTGACCCGGCCTCCTGCTTCCAGGATGACCCCGCCGGACCGGAGACAGCGCACAACTCACTCTGGCCGCGGCCTCCCGCAGATCCTCCCTGAGCCGGTCTCGCTCCAGCGTGAGAGCCTCCTCCACGCTCCTCAGACCGTCTCTTTCTTTTGCCACAGAGTTCATTTCTTCCAGGTTTTCATGAAGTTTCTGAGCCAAAGTTAGATTCTCCACTTCCATTTTACGTAGCGTTAAGCTCTGGTCTTGGAGCTGCTTCTGTGTCTCGCTGACCTCTTCTTTTAACTTAAAAAGCAGATGTTCATTCACCTTCAGTTCTTGGATCTTAAGGAAATGATGAAATAATATATGAGGGTACAGCTTTTTCCAAAAGGGAAAGTTAAGAGAATAGCTTCTAAACTAAGACCAGTCTTGCCCAGCAGGGCCTGGTGGGGCACTCTGAGAGGCTGAAGCTGGAGGATGGCAGTTTCAAGCCCTGCTGGGCAACTCAGTCTCAGAAATTGAGAAGGGAGGGGTGGGGATTTAGTCCGAGTGGTACCGTGCCAACCTTGGATGCACAAGGGCTTGAGTTCAATCCTTGGTACAGCAAAAAACAAAACAAAACAAAAAAGTGCAAAGGTTCTGGGTTCAGTTCCCAGTGCCACCCTAAGAATATTCATCTGTTTAATATTCTGCATAAATCCACACACAATTTTCTTTTGAGGTAAAATATAAAGTATACTGATCTTAGGTTGTAGGCCAGAAATCAGCTAATAGCAAACAGCTGTAAAACTATCACGCAGGTCAGAGCAGAGGCTATCTGTAGCACTGGTACCGCTCCTGTGTGCCCTCTTTTGGGGTGACCTCCCCCATGACCCTGCTATCCCGTTAGCTCTGCTAGCTCGTGACTGTAACGTGCCCATGTCCTTGTCTGTCCTCCCGTGGCAGACGTGAGCTATCTTCCAACCTGCACTACTTCGCTAAGGCTGCCCGGGCACTCCTGGGGTCCCTGAGCTCTTCCTCTCAGGTGTGCGCCTGGGGTGGGGGAGGAGGCCGGGCCTCGTGGGGGGCACGGACGGCATGGGTGAGTGCCACCCTGCACCGCCCAACGTGCTGGGTGACTAGATCCCAACAGGTTTGGGGAGCGAACAAATTCGACTCCAGTCAAAGAAGCTCCTCTCCCAAACCTTTTCCTGCAGTTCAGCGCCGGAATTCTCCAAATCCACTTTCATGTGCGACACTTCACCCGCCTTCTGTGCGAGAAGCCTTCGGAGCTCGTCGGCGGCTTCCTGGTGCTCTTTCAGGCTCCCGCGGGCGGCGATGAGCTCCTCCCGCTCCTGCAGCACCTGCGGAGGAGCCGGGCAGCTGAACGCAGGGCGGAGGGGCGCCGGGTCCGTGCGGGATGGACGCCCGTGCTGCTGTCCCTCACCGTGTCCGTCCGCACGCTTCTGACGGGGGAGCACACGCGCTGCGCGCCCGCGGCCCTCCGAGCTAACACCCGCCCACGTCTTCCTTGACGGGTCACAGCCTCCTTCCCAGCGACCTTCTGAAGGGCATTCGCACGGCTCCCGCGTCCCTCACACACCATCACGACACAGCGCCCTGCGCTGGACGTGTGTGCGGAAATGTCCATGTCTGTTCTTCATCCCAACCCCTGGGTCATAACAGCCACGAAGAAAATGGTGGCTGGCACTGATCCCGCGTCCCTCCCCCTCACAGAAGGGCTCTCGCTGGCCCACGCGGGGCGGGAAGAGCGCCACTCACCTGGGCATCTGCCGCCCCCAGCCTCTCCCGCAGCTGCTCCCCTTCCTCTCGCAGGGCCCCCTCCACACTCCTCAGGCTCTCGTTCTCCTCAGTGAGGAACTGCACTTCCTCGAGCTTCTCGTCGAGCTTCTCGGTCAGGCGCAACCTCTCCGCCTCCACGCGCCGCAGCGCTGCGTTCTGAGCCTCTACTCGCTCCTTCAGTTGCTCCGTGTGAAGCACAGTCTCCTTGAGATGACCTTCTACCTGAAGAAGTTGATGCTCTTTCTTCTCAAGTTCTTGGGCCTTGAGACACGACAAACAACAGTTTGAAAGTAGAACAGGCACCTCTTTGCTCGTCTTTGGTTTTAGGCTAATTCCCACCTGGTTTCACGACACACAACACCTGACCCAAATCCCCACTTCTTCAGATGACAACTTCAAAACATACCTGTGCTCTGAAGGCTGTCTGTGTGCTTTCTAAGTCCATCTGCATACGTGACATCTCATCTGTTTTCTGTGAAACAGCCCCTCTGAGCTCATCGATAGTTTCCTGCTGCTCCTTCATGTGCAGGTGAGCAATTCTTACCTCCTCCTGCTTGTCCAGGTCCTTTATTAGAGAAAGAAAGATGACGCCACATTGATAGTCGCGTAATTCCAACATACAGAGCGGTCCAGGGTAAAAGCGTGCATCCCTCCTGACTGAGAAACTCCGTCCTCCCTCTGAACCCCGCTGGGCGCCGACCTGGACAAGCTACTTGTCTGCAGTGGGGCCTCCCGAGCAGGAGCCCTGCGGCCCGGCACACTTGTCTGGTGATGCACAGTGCGGGGCCCATGGCCTGTTACCCAGGCCCTCCCCAGGGACACTTCCGATTTTCCCCACTTTTCTGTTTGCTCTATTTTATGACCAAGACTTGCTCCAGTGAGTATCCTGCCACTCACTTTGCACCATCCTGCAAACATGTTAGAGTAAAAAGGTGTAGCAGGCCGGACGTGGTGGCTCACGCCTGTAATCCCAGCACTCGGGAGGCAGAGACAGGAGGATTGCTGAGTTCACGGCGGCTTGCCTGGGCACCATAGTGAGCTCAGGGCCAGCCTGAACTACAAAGCGAGACCCTGTCTCAAAAAGCAAAAAAAAAAAAAGGTGTAGCAGGACTTTAGGGGCCAATTCTTGATTCCCAACAGCTCCCCTCCCCCACTGGTCTTCCAGGACACGAGGCCACAGTACTAGACAACGCACTCTTGCCGCGGCTTCCTCCAGGGCTCCTGAGAGCCGCTCTCTGTCTGCGCGGAGCGTCTCCTCCACACCCCTAAGTTGGTCTCTTTCGTGTGTGACCGCTCTCATTTCTTCGAGGTTTTCACGGAGCTGCTGCGCCAGCTTCTGATTCTCCACTTCCATGTTTTCCAGAGCCGACCTCTGGGCCTCGAGCTGCTCTTTCAAGTGCTCAGATTCATCCCTGGTCTCCTGAGTCTCGCTGGGAGCTTTCAGCCCCAGACATGGCTGTTCTTCCTCAAGTTCTCGGAGCTGAGAAAGCAAGTGAGGTTTTTAGGAAAAGAAGACTCCTGAATGAAGGGAAAACGGGGTTCCATTTATTCGAAGGCCTGCACCGCTTTCCTTCATCAGGAGCATGAGGAATGCCACAGCGAGGCGCGGCTCCTGACTTAACAAAACCCGGCCCGCCCTTGGCTGAACCAGCACTGAGCCCGCTTGGCGTCTCTGAGACCCGCGCTGAGTGCTTGGTCCTCGCCCGGGGGACGTCAGCGGTGTTCAGCCTCTCTTTCATTTCCTCTTTGGTCAGAGGAAAACGAATGAAACTTGCTCCTCACGATCATGTTTGACCCTATTTTTTTAATTTCCAGACAACACACAGAAGAAGGAGACTTACTTTAGCTTTGGTTTCTTTCAGGTTTTCTTTCAGTTGGTCTCTCTCTGTCTGAAGGGCTTCCTGCACCTTCTGCAGTTCGTCTCTTTCCCTAAGTATAATTTTTATTTCTTCTTGACTTTCTTCTAGTCTCTCACTCAACTCAAGCCGGTCTCTCTCCTCGTCCTGCAGAGTGCAATCTTTGGCTTTGACGAGCTCCTGGAATTGCTCCAGTTCATTCATTTTTTCCTGTGTCTCATTCATTTCTTTTATACTAATAAGCTGTTCTTCTTTGGCATAAAGCTCTTGGGTCTTAAAAATAGTAGTAAAAGAAGTTATTAGTCAAAAGTAAACGTACACATACTTGAAGGAAAAATTAAAATGTTTGATTCTGAAAGTAATTTTTGTATAGAAACATGGTCTTTCATTAGCACCTTCCAACTCTCCTCCCCACTGTCCCCTGCCTCAGTTTACCTTTTTCTGCAGTTCCTCCCTGGCTGCTTCTAGTTCCTTCTGAATGCCTGCTATTTCACTTTCCTTCTCCAAAAGATTCAGCCTCAGATCATCAATGGTTATTTCTCGTTCTTTCAGGCAGCAATGAGCAACTTTAAGCTCCTCTTCCATTTCCTGGTGCTTTATCAGTAGAGAAATTCCAAGAAATTTACAGAAGTGTTACAATATAGCTAACTCCCTTCTATGGCTGTTTAACTGCGTGAAAATATTTCCTCACAAAGCATTTTTAGAAATGGAGGAAACGGAACCTACTTCCGCGCCGACCTCTCCGATGCGCTCTGCGAGTCGGTCACATTCTGCCCGGAGCGCTTCCTGCAGCCCCCGCAGCTCATCTCTCTCCTTCGCCAAGGACGACACCTGGCGGAGACTTTCCTCAAGTCTCTGGGACAACTGGACCGTCTCCGTCTCTCCTCTGGGTCGCGCAGCCTCTTCGGCTTCGGGCTGCTCCCTCGCTGGCTCCACCTCACGCACTGCAGCGGTCTCGTCTTTTTCTCCTGTGTTCAAGGGCTGCTCTTGTTTGTCTGGGTTTTGTCTGTCTTGGATCTTAAAAGAATCACGAAACGCACAGTTGGCACCCAGTGATACTGTATTTTAGGGGACAGAAATGAGTGCTTTTGGCGACAGTCAAGGTCAGCCCTCTCCAGAGCTCTCAGGGCTCGTTCCTCCAGGCACCGGGGATCCGCACACTCTGTGGAGGGCTCAGTTCATGGGCAGTAGCCTATTACATAAAACAGATCAACCTGATGTCTGTCTTTTTGAGACTTACGCCTTAGGGGAAAAGACTTTATCCCCATTCCTACCAAACAGAGGCTCGCCGGGGCTCTTGTATCTACCACACCCACTGTGAACAAGCATGGAGTGCTTCTGAGGGGACAGAGGTGCCGTGAAGTCTGCAGAGCACCATGCTGGCCACACAGGGTACATGTAGGAAGACAGCTGGGCCTAAGACCAGAGCCCTCCACAAACCTGTGACAGTGTGGGGCACAGGTGGGGACTCTTGAACTGATTTTGAGAGAAATAGTTTGATATTCAGGGAGTCAGGAGAAGATCAGAGAGAAGCTGAAGAATGGGAGTAGGGGACCATTGTGGGGGCATGGTGGGAGGGTGCAGAGGAAGTCTTGGGTGGCCATGGAGACAGAACAGCAATAGCACTTTTATCCACGCACACACTAGAATCAAAGTTTGCTGAGTGGATGTCCAACTGGCAGATGGGACTGTTGTACCCACAGGGACGACATTGAGGACGCACAAGGTTATGTGAGATGTTGGAGGAATAGGTTTAAAGAAGGAAAGAAATCATCCATTTTTTGCATTCTCCTTTCTTGTAATTCTGTTTAGCTTCTTCTAAATTATTTGGAATAGTTAAGGAAACAGTCATTGCTCTGGCTTGTGTCTAGATATCCTTCCAAAGCCTCATGTGGTCATAGCTGGGGCTTTTCACAGGTGGCTGGATCTAGAGTGTGTGGTGCTGGGATCAAGGGTGGGTGCTATTAGATTAGTCCACTAACTGGTTTGCCTAGTTCTGAGTGAATAATAAGAAGGCACACTCTGGGTGTGTGTGCTACCTGCCTGGAGGAATGCAGCCTGCATAGGGCGTAAGGGATACAAAGAAGATCACTTGCTGCTTGCTACTTTGGTGCAGCTGCCTTCTGCCTACCATGAACTGTTTCTCCTCTGTGATGCCCCCCTGCCTTGCCACCCTGCCTTGGAGCCAGCTGATCATGGAAAATTCTACCAACGTAGCCAAAATAAACTTTTTCTCGGACATTATGGGTGCTGGGTATTTTGGCTTAGCAACAAGAAAAAGTAACTAAGACAGCTGTCTTCTCAGAAAAATTTTCTTGCAGCCTAGTTCCTAGTATTCACAGCACTTTTCGTTTTGTCTTCCTGTGCTAAGGATGGAAGCCAGGGTCTCGGACATCCAGGCAAATGCCGTACTACTGAGCCATGTCCTTGATCCTTCATGAGCAATTATTTATTGCGTCTAGTCACTGCATGATTAAGACAGTTAAAACTGACAGTCACAGTTTAACTCAACACAAACACCCATTTTGTAAAGACTTGATGCTGATAAAATACTAATTAAATAGGAGAAAAAGACAAAACTCACTTTAACTGAAGTTTCTCTGATACATTCTTTCAGCTGGTCTCGTTCAACTTCAAGAGCTTCTTTGACCATTTTAAGGTCATCCCTTTCCTTAGTTAGACATTTTATCTCTTCTTGCGTTTCCTGAAGTTTCTCCATCAGTCCGAGCCTTTCCACTTCTATGCTTTCTCGAGTTGCCAGAGCCGGGGCGGTGGGCTGTTCCCCCATTGGCTCCAGCTCCCTCACCATGTCCTGGATCTCACCTCCTGCTTTTGTGGTAGGAAGCGGCTTCTGTTCCTCATGAGGCACTGCGACCTTAAGATATTCATAAAGTACCAAGTTACTACCTGGAAGTCACAATTGGAAGTTGTTAAGAAGAAAAGATCAGCTACATAGTGAGCTCAGAGCCAGCCTGAACTACAAAGCAAGACCCTGTCTCAAAAAAAAAAAGAAGAAGAAAAGACCAGGGCACTTCCCACCAAAACCAAAGTGACCTTGAACCCAAGTCCTGCCTGGGATCACACATTCCACTGAGTTTCCCTTGATTCCTACTGAGGCTCTTGAGGACTTTTCTGTTACTCACATTCCGCTGTTACTTTCTCTGTTTTGCAGTCCCAGAGACTGAACCCAGGGCTCACTTGCAATATTAAACAACAAAAAAAAAGCCTATACTGGGGAGATAGAGCAGTGTTTCGCTGGTGCCCCTAGTCACAACCCCTGGCACAGAGTAGGCCTAGCTAACCCTCTTTTCACTTTCTCCCCAGCACTCATCATTATCTGCCTCACTGCATTGGTCTCCCTTGTAGAGCGCTCTATACACGGAACAGGAGGATGCAGGCACTGCAGCTGTGTCCCCCACTGCTGTGTGATAACCAGGGCTGAGCTGCCACCACTAGCTGGCAAATACACACCCAGACTATGAATGGACCAGAGCTGAGTCACGACTCAGTGCTCAGCTTTCCTCTCAAGGAGACAGAGAGGGAGGGGAGAAGGACAGAAGGAGAAGCCATACCCTCTCTTCTACTTTGGCAGGGGATTTCTCTAAGGCCTCCTGAGCGGTTCCTATCTGACCTTCCCTCTCGGCAATGCTGCGTCTGAGCTCGGTGATAGTTTCTTGGTGATCATGCAGATGCTGGCGGGCAATGCTAAGTTCTGCTGTGTGTTGGCCCTTCTCCAGGAAGAGAGAGTTAGAAGACAGAGTCAGAACGTTACCCTGACACTGTCTCCCTTCTGATGGACCGAGTTTTAAAGAAACATTCATTCAGCGGGTGAAGAAAGGTGTAACTTACTGCAGCTTCAATTCTACTGATGTATTCTTTAAGGTGATTTCTCTCTACTTCAGATGACTCATGTAATTCCTTCAGCTCATTCCTCTCTTTGATTACGGATTTCATTTCCTCACAGTTTTCACTCAGTTTCTGAGCCAGCTCAAGCCTCTCCATTTCCACGTCTTCCAACCTGGATTTTTGGTTCTTTAGCTCAGTCTTTAGATTCTCCATTTCACTCATCTTTTTCTGCATCTCACTCATCTCTTCTTGTGTATTAAGAAGCTGTTGTTGTTTTTCTTGGAGCTGCTCACTCTTAAGATGCACAATTTTTACAATTATCATTTTGCCAATATTTTCTCAAATTTTTAAGCAAAATCATTAACAATTCCTCATCTACTACCCCAATAGAGACAGTTAAACAACATTAAACAAGTAAATTAACCTTTTAGGTATAGTGTTTGCAGTAGGTTAAATCATGTCCTGCCCAAAATTCAGGTCTCTGAAGTTAGTTAGGAAGGACCAACTAGAGATATTAACTGTTTAGGACAGGTCCTCAAAGATAGGACAGCGTGTTTATGGGGAACAGAAAAGGACAGAGAGGTCCAGATGAGAAGGTCATGTGAAGATGGAAGCAGAGATTGGTGTGGTGTGGTTACAAGACAAGAAACACTCAGGGCAGGTGGGAAACACCAGATGCCTGGGAGATGGTGATGAGGGGCACTTTTGGTAAGTCTTACGGTACAGAGGTTCACTAGTACATCTTCATATGGGGAGGATATTTGTTTTTGTTTACAAATGCATCCCGAGTGCCCAGAACAGTGCCTGCTGGTCAATGCCCATACCATACATCCAGTTCAGAAGAAGCAAGGACCATGTCACCTAAGGATTCCAGAATAACACAATCTTCACAAATGTGAAGCTGCCTAAAATATCAGCAATAAGATCTGTTCATTTTAGGGATATGCGCTCTTCCTGCATTTAGGACAATGGGAATTGAAAAAAGCTTTGGTAAGGAAAATAGCCAGGAAGATAGGTTTAAGAATTTACCTCTTTCTTTAGCTTTTCTTCAACTTCTGCCAGTCTTTCACAAGTCCTGGCAAGCTCTTCATCTTTCTTTAGGGTGTGTTTCTTTTCTTGTGCCACAATTTCTCGTTGCCTTTTAAGTTCATCTCCAAGAGTTCTTAATTCTTCCTGGTTTTCAATGGTCTGGAATTTTTTAAAAAGTCAAGGTTAAAATATACAACATTAGCTTATATTTAAAAATCAGCATTTTCCTCAGCCTGCAAATAAAGAAGTTAAGGTAAGCTTAACAGAAAGAGACTAATCTAAAGAAAGCAAGTCTTTAATCATTCAGATGCCAAGAATCTATTGCCCTTTGTTTCTTTATTACCCTGTTTACATTACTATCATTAGGCTCTGAGTGGGATTTATCTTTCTGTCCTGAGTGCTTAGCTCATTTTGGTACCTAAACCACAAGACAGGTGCTGAGCTTTCACAGACATAACATGAGACCGAAGTACAGGGTTTTCCATCAGCTGGTGGCTTTGGTGTTAAACACTGATCACAAGTAAGTCCACAGCGGCGGTCACCCTGGCGACATGACATGGGCTGATCTGTCATTAAGCTCGAACAGTGATGTTCTCATGTATCAAGGGTGCAGAAACACAACAAGCCAGAGATGGAATGCAGCTCATGTTGGCACACTGACTCCCAGGAAACATGGAAAATTAAAACAGGTAAAACACAATGGGATCCACAGTGAACCTCTCAAATTCTTAACTTCAACCTGTCGTAATATTTCCTCTGAATACAGATACAAGTCGAAACTAGTGTAGAAATACTGGTTTCACCAAGAACATTTGAAAATAAAACTAAAAAAGTTATAACAGCTTAACTAACAATAACACCTTGGCACAAATTTAACAAAAATGTGTAAAAATATCTGTACACTGAAAATCTGTAACACATCACTGTGACAATAAACTATAGAAGACATACAAGAGTCACTAAGTGCATGAAAAAGTTCAACATCCTTATTCACTACAAAAGAAGTGAATGAAACAATAGAATTCATGTTTATCAGAAGAGCTGAAACTAAATGGACCAATAAACACGAAGTATTGGTGAGGGAAGATGTGAAGCCACCAGTTTCTTCATTTGCCGATGGAGGCATGGAATGGGAAAACCAAACTGGAAATCAGTGCTGCAAATTCTCATTACTTCGTTGCATACCTCCCTGCAACCTTGTAATTCCAGTTGGGGAGCCCACAGGTGGAGATGTTTGCCAAAAGGAAGCGAACTGTCCATTTATTACACTAGATTATACTTCATAAAGTTGGTGAAAACCTCAAAGTAAAAGGATGTACTGGCAAATGCATCTACAGTGGCGAATCCTACCATTTCAATGTTTTCCTTTAGATCAGTCTTCAACTGTTCTTTTTCTGCTGTGATACTGTCTAACAGCTGCTGGAGTTCATTTTTCTCTCGTATTAAAGAATGTATCTTCTGCTGCTGCTCAACTGCCTCGCTGTCCTTCATATCTGCAATCAGTGTTCCGCGTGTTTCGGCCTCCAAACTCCGCTTCTCACCTGTGCTCATCATCTGAAGTAGAATTAAAGGAGAACTTCTCAGGTACTTCGTAAGAGCCACTTTAAATAAAACAGTCCTGTTACCACAGCCAGCACTTAGGGACTGCTGTGTGCCAGGCTCTACTCTCGCATCTCAGCACAGTCTGCCCGCTGCCCTACGAGGCAGGTGCCTCATCATGCTGCCTTCCCAGGATGGGGCAGCATCACTCCAGGGAGTGACTCTGCAGGCCGAGTCACGCGCCACCGTCTGTGCCCTTGACCAGCTCACGGGCAAGAACAGCTGGGGCAGCCCTGAGTATTATAGAAATATCTTTACAACTACAACTTCAGTCTGACTGTGGATGCCACTTACTTCAAACCAATAGCACAGCTAAAAGACACATGTTCCTCCATGCATACATATTTCCTCTCCCACCAAAGCTTCATATTCAGAGCAGTTGTACTCATAAGAAGCTAGAGACAAAAAGATTTTGATAGAGGACTATTTTGTTTTATAATAGTATAATTTACATTGGTTAATATGTTTTTCTATACATAAGAAAAGCATTCTTTTTTTTTTTTTTTTTGAGACAGGGTCTCGCTTTGTAGTTCAGGCTGGCTCTGAGCTCACTATGGAGCCCAGGCAAGCCGCCGTGAACTCAGCAATCCTCCTGCCTCTGCCTCCCAAGTGCTGAGATGACAGGCGTGAGCCACCACATCCGGCATTGTGGTATGCAGTGTTGATTGTTGGTGGGCGTGTCTCCACGCCCAGCATTCTATGTGGTTACCAGGGATGGAATTCAGGACCTTGCGCTTGCGAGGCAGGTGCCAGAACCACTGAGTTAACCCTCCGGCCCAAGAAAAGCATTCTTAATAATGCGTGAATCCATCAACACACCATAGCCAAAGGTAACCTAATATACCAACTCTGGTAAAGGAAGATGAAAACTGTCATGATTCAGCTCATGCTGAGCACACGCCTTTAAAAGTGTTTATAATAATCTAAAATACATTAGAAAAAGAAAAAGGAAAAAAAATCATCCCAAAATGTCATTAACCCCACAAAATCACTATTAGAATATATTTTCTTTCAGAGTCTTTTCTGATTAAAAAAGGTTTTTCTAGTGCTTGCTTCGGCAGCACATATACTAAAAAAGGTTTTTCTAAACATTAGCTATTATATATTTATGTGGGTACGACTTCTTAGCCTGCCTTTTCCATACAGATCATACATGTTTTCTCATGCTGTTAACTAATCTTCAAATCAAGATCTTTAGTTGCTGCTTAGTTCTCTACAGAAGATACAGTTAAACCAGATTTCACTTTGCTCTGCTTTTACTGACTGGAATATGCACAGGCACAGAGCTAGCCACACGATGACACACCAACTGATCTTTTGGGACCGGCCTGCCAGATTTTACAATTCAAAATCTTGCAACTTTACTGCTCTAATAATAGTGTGTATAAACATAAAGTATACTGAAATACTCTTCTGTACTGATACCTAAGGTATATTGTGATTTAATGGATACAGAATTTGTTCTCCAAGATGAAAACGTTCTGAAATTGGTGGTACAACAATATGCTACAACTTAATACTATTCAACTATAGTTTTAAATTAAATTATTAAGGGGGTAAATTTTGTTATAGGCATTTTACCACAGACTAAAGAAATATGTACACTGTATACTCTTCAAATTCTGGATGAATGAAATCTTTTACTAAAAGATATTTTTAAATTATAGTAGTTAATATTTTGGATTAAGTGGTAGAAGGTGCAATAAAAAAATATTATTAAGTATTCTGTTTTCATATATACATTTTAAAGGTATTCTGGGAAAGGAGAAAGCTATATTAAATAAAACATTTCTATAAATTCATAGGCAACTTCCCTATATGAGACTGAACTGTGACCTCCAAGCAACTTTAGCATAGAAAATCTGACATAAAATAAAGGTTTTAGCCATAATTAATAGACAACCTTTCTTGATAGGATTCATAAAGGCCTTTAAATATATTAAAAATATATCAAGTCTCAGAAAATATTAACTCTTCAATATCTAAACTAATACCTTTTCTGCCCTTTTCAAATTGATGTAAAGCAATTTTTTAAGCTGTTTTAGAGACATTAAGGTAAAACTTGTAAAAGTGCTGCCTGTTACCGCTGTGAATTAACAAAACTGATACTACATGGTATTTCAAGTGCTCGGGATTAAAAAGAAAGTTTATACAGAAATAAATACATGGAAAATCAACATCCTTTACCTTGTGATGAAATTCCTGCTCAGTTTCCCCGTCTTCCTCTGTATGCAAATTCCTAGATGTCTCCTCAGAAATTCTCATTTTCAAGGCGTTAATCGTTTCCTGGTGCTGCTTCAGGGACTCCAGGGCGTTTCGCAACTGTTCCTGCGTGTCTATGTTCTTCGCAGGGAGACACAAGGCGGTTTCCGTCAGCACGGAAGGCCAGTGAAAGTCATTTAAAACTACCGGTCAGAGGTAACCAGCGACAGGGGCGCGGCGTCTTACCGTGCTCACCGTGTCCTGGATGTCGCCGCGCAGCTGGTCCCGCTCGGCCTGCAGGCTGTCTCGGAGCTGGCTCAGGGCCTCCCTCTCCTGGGCCAGGCTTCTCACGGCCTCCAGGCCCTGCTGCAGCCTCTCGCTCAGCAGCGTCTTCTCCTCTTCTGCAGCTCGCAGCTGGGCCGCTCTCCTCTCCAGCTCTTCCTTCAGCTGTTCCGCCTCACGCGCCCTTTCTGGACCCTCGGCTGTTTTCTCCTGGGCACCGTGAGCAAGCTTTAAGAGAAGAAAGAGCAGGCGGGACTAGTAAAGGCGGAGCATCCGAAGGCACACGGGGAACCAAACTCAGCCGGACCACGTGGCATTTCCCAGAGAGCAGCAGCACCAACCTCCGCCTTCGCCGCGTCCAGACGCAAACGCAGCTCTTCTGCCCCTTGGGAGAGCGCTCCCATTTCCCGACTCATTCTCTCGCGCTCTTCGCGGACCGTTTGATGTTGCTGCTCCAACTCCGCATGAAGGACTTTGAAATCTTCCAATTCTTGCTCGGTGCTTTTATATTTCACCTGGCTGGTGGCCAGGTCATCTTTAGTTTTCTCGAGTTCTTCAAGTAAACCTTGCACGCTGCTCTCCTTCTGAGCGACTTCGGAACACAGCCTGTCTCGTTCGGACGATACCACAGAGAGCTCTTCCGATTTATCGTGTATCTGGAAGGGAAGTAAGATTTAGGGACGTTACTAAGGTAGCATCTGCTGCGGCAGCTTTCAAGAGAATACGTCTCCTTCTGAGGGAAAAGGCAGTCACTGAAGTGAAGAGAGGCCATGTCCCTATTGTCCCGTTTCTCTGACTTTCCCAGCTTCAACTTCGATGTGGTTTTCTAGTCTCTTTGAACTGAATGATGCAGGAAGTCAGCAGAAACAGGGTGCCAATTTCCTCACTATTATTCTAAAGGATTTTCTAACTGTATCCTGCAAAGACATTTACAGTTCTCAGGAGTAGCTATTTTATTTTCCTTAAGGCTTTGATAGAATGTTTTTCCTGAAGGCTTTTAGCATAATGTTGGCATGTGGTAAGTACTACTCCAGATTCTCGCCATTTTTCTCTCTTTTAGAAAGGACAGAAGACAGAAAAGCTGGCCAGGTATGGGCTTCAGAATCCTCACTTGCCTGACAGCCGTGTGGGTCCCTAGTGCTCTATCCACGTCCCCCCTGCAGCTTCTTATTTACTTTTGTTGAACACGGTGACACGACAGTGGGGAGGAGGCGAGACCAGGAGCGGCCCGCGGTGAGAAGCCCGGGCACACCGACCCGCGGGCCTGCTGCCAGGCACACTAAGCACACTCTAAAAGCCTGTCTCCTCCTTCCGGTGCACAAACACAAAGCAGAAGACACTGTTCTCATCTCCACCACTAACGTGGGGTGAAACGCTTACAGTGTCTCTCTTCTGCTTCGTGGAAATAAACTGTACCAAAATATTGAAGGCTGTACTATTTCAAAGACTATTTCCCAACCGGGGTTGACTGCTTAAAACTCTGCTCACCTCTTTCCTCAGCATTTCTACTTCAGCAGGCAGACACTTCAGCTCTAAGAGTGAGTTGACTTCTTTCTGTAAAGCTTTGTTTTCTTTAACCGCTTTATTCAGTTCTTCCTGCAGATCTGTCATCCTCTTTTCCAATTCCAAACTGCAGAGCAAATCTAGGAAGTGTTCGGTAATTTAGAAAACAAGGCTGGTATTCTTTTACCAGCCCTTGAACCAATTTTCTCAAAATCAGAACCAGTTATTTTAGGCTAGTATGATTTGTACCTCAGGAAATCTCTATAAATGCTGGCACCAAACGATACTGAAACTGAATATTAAGTTGTTGATGAAAACAAGAGTCTAATGGATTTTTACTTATGGGATTACAGCTCCAAATTATTTAGGTGTATTTTTAGAGGAAGTCAGATTTGCAAAGAGATGTCTGACATTATACCTTTTGGAAGTTTGCCATCTACAAGGGAAGTGAGTTTTGTTATCTCATTAAAGGCAGACTGCAATTCTCTCTCCAGATCAACTTGTATTTTCTTTTTTGCTTCCAACTGGCTCTCGTACACCTGGGCATCGACTGACATTTGTTTGCAAGTGTCTTCAAGTTCTTTCTGTGAAGAGAGACACTGAAAAGTCACAGAAATGTAACGACCCTTCTAACAGCTTTGTTATGAACTTTTGAAACACTTCTTGCCATTTTCTCTTTTAGCTCCAGATTTTCACTCCGAAGAAAGGCTGATTCTCTCTTGGCATCAAGGGCGACAGTCTCAGCATCAAACAAAGACTGTCGCATATGTTGCGTGTCTTCACTACTTTCCTAGAGAGATGACAAAAGGGACACAGTGAGAGCCGATGCTGGTAATGGGCATGTTAGAAACACATATGCAGATGTTAAATTTCTACCTACTCAAAAGGGTAAACAGATGCTAGGGACCACATAAATGAAAAGAAACCACGTTTTCCACAATAAGAATATAAAAGCAATGTACAGGGCTAGAGATGGTCATCAGTCACAGAGGCCTTGCCTCGCATGCACAAGGCCCTGGGCTCACGGCCTAGAATCAATGAAGAAAAAAAAAAAGGCCCCTGCCAACACCCCTGTACACCAATACTATAAGAAACCTGCTACCTTTTAATAAAAGGGTAATAAGCAAAACAGTTACTTCAACTGTAATGGGAATTCTTGGTATTAATGAAATCTATTGGGTCGTGCTCTACTATTTATGATCTATACCTTATAGTTACTCATCAATTCTAACACAAATGGTTGCTTTAACATCTTGAATATACACTTCCACAAGCATTTGTGGAAACATGAAAAGCTTCTCAAATTATTTATCCATTTTGTGGTAATGAGAAATGAACCCAGGGCCTATGCACTGAGCTATAACTTCGGCACTTTTTATTTTTAATTTAGAAATAAGGCCTTGGTAAGATGTTGGTGAATTACTTTTTTTTTTTTTTTTTTTTGGGACTGTCTCACTTTGTAGTTCAGGCTGCCTCTGAGCTCACTACACAGCCCAGGCAAGCCTCGAACTCAGCAATCCTCCTGCCTCTGCCTCCTGAGTGCTGGGATGACAGATGTGAGTCACCACGCCTAGGATTATGGTATGTGGTACTGATTGCTGGTAGGCATAAATCACCACACCCTGTATTGTTGTATGTGGTTACCAAGGATTGAACTAGGGATCTTGCGCCTGCTAGCCAAGTGCTGGAACCACTGAGCTAAATCTCCGGCCCTGAATTACTTATTTCTAATGGGAGCTTGTCCCTAACTTCCTTCCGTTTAATAACACACATAACTTCCTACTTGAGTATTTATTTGTCAAGTGGCAATGATCTAAACAGCCCCTCTGCCACAGGGCTGACAGGCGAAATACACGCGACTGTGCCCTGTGCAGTGGACCCCCTGTTAAGTACCCATGCCCACGGTGAACTAGAAATGCCAAAAGGAAGTTTTGGAAAGGGAAAGGGAGCCAGGTCTTTACCGAGGAGAACAGCGAGTCCGATGGAGCACTCTCTGACCTCTGGGCGTCTACGTATTTCTGTAGGGCCTTAATCTGACCTTCCTTTTCTCTGAGTAGTTCTATTTTGGAGCTTAGTTCATTCTAAAGGAATCAAAGAAGAATGAAAACAACTTCAGACGTGATCTGGATATAACAGGATTGAAATACATAATAGTTAAAACTGACAGTAAAACTCAAGTGTTAATATTTAAAGAATAATTCTCCTGTTTTCTGAAGTCATTTTCAACATTACCTACATTTTACAGTTCGCTTCACCCATGGAAACAGCCACACGCATGCTCACCTCAAGGTCCTGGTTATACACTTCCGCATGCTTAACTAAATTCTTTAGGTTGGAGATTTCGTGGATTAGTTGCATCTGTAAGAGCATGCGAACAGGCACCAGAAGAGGCCCAGAGTTAATAGAGCAAAATCTTCAGATTTGCCCAACACAGGGACAGGGGTAGAAGTTACTGCAACAGATCACCTCAATATTAAGAATATAAGAAGCAGTCTAGACCCACACAGCCAGCAAACAAGGAGAGGCCCTCAGCCTGACCCCGGTGATAATTACGTATTGCTTTATTAGTTACAACATCATTAGCAAATCAGTAATCACCAATAGGACGAACTAGTAAAATGGCAATCAAAATTTCAAGATCTACTTTTAATAGGTTTTTCTTTGGGTAAGTAAAGAAATATGTTCATCCTATAAGATTGTTTGTTTTAGCACTGGGATTAAACACAGGATCTTTGCAGTGTCCTTGTTTCCTTTTTTCTTTCCTTTTTTTTTTGTGGTACTGGGAACAAACTCAGGCCCTTGTGCATCCAAGGTTGGTGTGGTACCTCTTGAGCTAAATCCCCAGAAATATTTGTTTTTTAATTATCATAAATCATTCATCTGGCTATACACTGACATACTTTTTTAATGAGCTGTAATTTGGATTAGGGTTGTTTGATGTTTGATGTCTATAACGTCATTGCTAAACCAAGGTACAAAGGTATGGGATTACCTTAATTTATTCTACAGGAAAATTGGAAAGATAATGCTTTTGCATTACATTATTCAACCATCTAAAATTATAAAGGGATAAGTATATCTGTTAAAGTTTCCCTTTTTCCAAGCATTAAACTTTTGAGTACCAGAAAGTTTTGTGTTCAAAACAACTATAACTGACCAAGAAACCTATTTTTCTTATGATTATTTAAAGCTCACAATCCGATGAGCACTTCAACAAAAGTTAATTCTAACGGAATGTAAAGGAAATGTAAGAAAGTAGTATCCTGTCTAGCATTTTCTGAATGCTTATCTAGTTTGATTAGTTTTGGATTCCAGATTAGTTGCTAGAGCTGATATTTCAGTGTTAGGTCAGTGCTGAAAATAGAAATGTACAAGCTACACATGTACTTTAAAGTTTTTCGTTGGAATATTTAAATTGGCTCCATCTTTTTGGTTTCCTGCCTACTTTTTAACTTAATGTCATGCAGAGAAAGTGAAAAAAAAATTCACATTTAGCATTAAGAAATAATCATTTCATCTGTTTTCATTCACACAAATAGAAAAGGATCAACTCTGGTGTAGACAGGTGAAAGTGTGAGGACCAAATGACATTCTATCTAAGAACACAAAATGTGTGAGAAGCAAGTATGATAAAACATGATCAAATCAGTGGTTAATCCACTGTGACAAGATATTAAAAATTTTCCCATCATTTTCAACAGATGAAGTGAATTAAAACTTAATAAACATCTAAACATTTCCAATATACAAATCAAGTTAAAAATAGGTAGATATTGGGCTAGAGATTTAGCTCAGTGCTTCCGGCACTTGCCTAGCAAGCGCAAGGTCCTGGGTTCGATCCCAGTAACCACATAGAATGCTGGGCGTGGTGACTCACGCCCACCAGCCATCAATACCACACACCACAGTGCCGGGCGTGGTGGCTCACGCCTGTCATCCCAGCACTTGGGAGGCAGAGACAGGCGGATTGCTGAGTTCGCGGCAGCTTGCTTGGACTACATAGTGAGCTCAGGGCCAGCCTCAAAAAAAAAAAAAAAAAGGTAGATATTTCTCTTCTCAAGCCTTCTGAGCCTTTACTTTTACTATTTTAAATATCCTGCTACAATATTCTCACTTGAAAATTATCGGTGATTTTTTTCATGAAACCCTTAGGAAAACCAGGGAAATGAACACCCGTCCTGAGACCATAATATGACTTTTCATCAAACTGTTCTCCAAAAATGTGGATTTTAAGCTCCCACACTGGGCTTAAATCCGGGCACTTTCACCCAGTACGCCACGCTTGAAGACGCCGCCCTCTCAGTAAAGCCTGGCCTCATGGCCTGAAGCCCCCAGAACAGCGCCCTCAGGAGCGGCTCCAGTCACCAGCACGTCTCCTACACCCACTACCAGGCTCTTGCTGGGGAGGGCCACAGATCGCTCTGCACGTCGCACAACGGCTGTGGATTCTTGTTCCGGATCAAAAAACTGTGCAAAATAACTTCCCAGTGTCCGTGGAGGCCGAGATCACATTAAGGAGTTCCTAAAAACCTTTTAGAGAACAGTATCTCTTTTCAATGTATGGATTCAGTTTCCTCTGACGTCTCTATTTGTCTTACCTCTTGATCTTTTTCAGCCTTTTTTTCTAGAGCCTCAAATTCATCCAAATCATTTTTTTCTTTTAACTTTAACCCCATTTCTTCATTTTCTCTTCTTAGCTGTTCATAGTCCAATACCAGATTATCATATTTAGCACGCAGTGAGTTGAACTCACTCTCTAAGTTTTCCTATGACAAACAAAACGTTTTTAGTCAGAGACAGTTCAAACCATGTGGTCTTGCCTTCCCTAAATTAGGTGAGTCATAAATGGACCTTTGAACTATTTGGTTTCCCATCTTCAACCTAACATTCTACGTTAACTAGTTAACTTAGAGCAGGTGTTTATTTTGCAAGTGGTAGAATACAGGCGAACTAAACTGTATGTGTGGCTCTGCCCTCAGGAACAGTCCTAGGGGGAAGGTGACTGTGGAAGCCCATGTGACACAGCCCTCCGTCGCCTCCGTGTCAAAGCTGGTTGTCTAGGGGGTCCTGCGTTTGAGTCCTGGTTCATTTTTCAGATGACTAATTCAGGAAGGAAGCAAGATACTAGGTCTGCCCTCTCAGTCTCCAGTGGTGGGAAGTCTTACCATACCATCACCGGAAAGAGATTTTATATAAAAATATAGCTTAGGGGCCGGAGGATTAGCTCAGTGGTTCTGGCGCCTGCCTCACAAGCGCAAGGTCCTGAGTTCGATCCCCGGTAACCACGTATAATGTTGGGCGTGCAGACACGCCCACCAACAATCAATACCGCATACCACAATGCGGGACGTGGTGGCTCACGCCTGTCATCCCAGCACTTGGGAGGCAGAGACAGGAGGATTGCTGAGTTCGCGGCGGCTTGCCTGGGCACCATAGTGAGCTCAGGGCCAGCCTGAACTACAAAGCGAGACCCTGTCTCAAAAAAAAAAAAAAAGCTTAAATTAGGATTAAAAAAAATAAAGAAAATAACTCCTAAACCCTGACTCAGGGATACAAAAGCACCTTGCCTACATTAGCCAATGATGATTATAATGTTTTCTTTTTCAAACATGTGTACACAAGAGCACGACTTGTCCTGCGCATGAGCAGCCTGGGAGTGACCCGGGAAGCTGCGTACAGCAGGGCTCCCCACAGCGCAGGAGGCAGGGGGACACGAATGGTACATTGACCTGTTTCTCGGTATCACCTGGCAACGTGGCCCCTCTGACGCACCCCTTGTGGGCTTATGCCTGGAAGGCTGATGCTCTTCCATGAGCCTCTCACCTCCGTGGGATGCCCCAACAGGCCAGGTAGCTGCTAAGGGCTGCTGGTAAGGAACGGAGCAAGTGTTTACTGACTAGCGCGTGCCTGCCTTAGCAACATGTAAATAAACGTCCTGCAGTTCTTAACCGGAAGCCAAAAAGTGAGGAAACGCTTCAGTACGGCCCCGTCTCTGATAGGAAGTCGTGTGCTGTAAAATCCCTCACCTCGGTTAGCAGCTTTGTCGCCGAATTCCACTCTGTCTCAGGCAGAGTATCAAGGGAACTGCTGAAGAAGTCAGATTCCAAACATAAAGCTGTAGTTAAGGGAAAAAGAAATGTATATGTCGACACGTGTAACATTCCCAAAAAGTCAAACTGAACATTATTAAGGAAACGTGACAGTGGAAATAATCAGCTCACATTTGTGTGTCCTTAGAGTGCGAACCCCAAGAATACATGTTAACGGACGTGATAGTATTACATGAATATGATAGTATTACATGAATTAATACAGCTGGTTTGGATTAGTGATAGGCCTGTACAGGGAAGCGGGGAAAGGTGCTCACACTCATCAATCTCCCCTAGCAGAGGGACGCTCCTGTGTGCCCTGGTCGTTACAGTCGCTGGCATACTAAATTGGTTCACATAGTTTGAGTCCTTCATTTTGTTAATTTTGCCAAAGCACCAAGTGACTCTTCGTTTTCTTTTAGCCTAAAAAAAAAAAAGAAAAAAAGAAGAAATTTACCCGGACTGCAGTTCTGACATAAGACATTAGTTACTGTTTTTAAAAACCACTGACGAACTTACTAGTTGAAGGACACTCTGAGATACAAAAAGATCATCCCGCTTTGGGGACCAGTGTTTAACACCATAATAATGTCATTTTTTGGGTTGTTTTTGGTGCTGGGGACTGAGCGGCGCACTGTCTCCGAGCTGGGCCCTCAGCCTCTCAACTGCAAGAGTTTCCAGGACTTCTCGGAGGGGCCTAGTCTACTCACAACCCTTTGGGACTCTGGGGTCCCAGGGGGGGGCACCCATCCCGCTGCACGCTGGGCACCTCGCTGTACCCGGGAGGAGCAGACAGGGAGCTGTGCCAGGTCACTTGTGCGATTCCCTTTGAGCCGATCTTTCTCAGGGTCCCCCATGCCAGTCTCCTCCATCGAGCTCGGCCAGCGCCCCGCTCTCCCGTCCTCGGTCTGTCCCACTCCTTCCCGGGCCCCGAGGGACCTGCTTTCTCCTGTTTCTCACCCTGCCCGACAGGCGTCACAAGCGCAGGGGCAGAGGTGTTAAGCGCACAGTGAACCCAGCCCTGCTGGGCCTGCTCTCCCTCCGTAGCCAAGCTACGTCCCGCTCTCTGCGTTTTACCTTTAACTCCTGTTGTGACGTGAGGGAAGAAGAGGTCACCAGCATCCGGGTCAAATTCTGAATTTTCTCATCTTGGACTTTTTGAAGCAAATCTTTTTCATCCAAAAGCTGGGCCAATTGGTCTTTTTCCATTTCCTGGGCCCGAGTCTTTATATTAACCTACAGCATGTCATAGGGGGCTATGTTAATAATAAATGTGGCTAGATTCTCAAACCTTGAAAGTAGCTTACAGAACAGAATATTAAATTTGCATGTGATTTATGAGAATTTTAATTTTTACTGAAATAAAATATACCTATGTGTAGGATCCCACATACCATAACATAATCAATAATTTCTCAAACATATTTCATCTCATCACTATTCTTTACATTATGTAGATGAGACAATTCTATTAATAGTCTAAGAAACAAAAGTCAAGAGAGCCAAGGTTTAAACATCAGAGACAAAGACAGACATGTTGTCTTAGAAGAATGATATTTTAGCTCACATTTTAAAGACCAATAAAATGGAAGACTTTTACAAAATATGGGACTACAATGATTAAAATAGACCAATTAGAATGGCGGGCTTAGGCTGTATTGTTAGATTGTTCTTAGGGTCAGAAGAGGAATTCAGTGGCTGTGAAAAAATAGAAGGTAGTTTTCTAAACTAACTCCATATGTACTTATGAAATTTACAAAAAATATTTCTATTTGGTTCCTTTGGAAGAAGATGTCAAATTTTGTCTTTAGGAAAAAAAGAATAAAGTCTAAAATCATTTCAAGAGGTCAAATCTTTCAGTTTACATAGTAAACTAAATTGTTATAAATTACTTCTTAGTTAAAACACATTTGTGGGGCCAGAGATTAAGCTCAGTGATTCTGGCACCTGCCTTGCAAGTGCAAGGTCCCGAGTTTGATCTCTGGTAACCACATACCACACTGGTGGGCATAGTGACTCACGCCCACCAGCAATCAGTACTACACACCACAGTGCCAGGCGTGGTGGCTCACACCTGTCATCCCAGCACTTGGGAGGCAGAGACAGGAGGATTGCTGAGTTCGAGCCTTGCCTGGGCTATATAGTGGGCTCAAAGCCAGCCCAAACTATAAAGCGAGAATCTGTCTCAAAAAACAACAAACAAACAAAAAAGCATTTGTGTTAAACTTAAGTCATAGCAACTCAGATGTTCCTGAATTGAGAGTCTGCCGGCATCACTCTAAATGGTCTTCCTTAAAATAAAGCACACACACTCACCTCCTCCAGCTGCTTTTTGAGGTCCACGATTTCCTTTCGGTACCTTTTCAGGAGTGCTTCGTCACTTGACACCTCATTGACATACGGAGTATTTTTCATATATTTAGCAGTGCTAGCAAACTAGGGAAAACATACACAAGGGTAAGGTGGGCAGCATGACACATTTGTAACAATTAATACCTTTTAGGTTTCTTACAATAAATTTTCTTCAAAAACAAACTCAAAGAAACAGAACAATACAGTCCCCGTGAGCTTAACACATTTGAATAGAGGGAGCCTTGAACGTTTTCTAATGATTCTCTGCAGAACATTAGCCCTGGCATGTGATCTTGGGGAGAGTTGAGGACACCCCTTGGAGCCAGCCAACTACAGAACACGCACGCATCGCCCTGTGGAGGCCCTGCCACCCCCGGTGCCTGCTTTACTCTGAGGGTCCACTTCTGGTCCGAAGCACCTCCCTTCCTCTGAACTTCCAACCTGCTCCAAAGCAGTCGTGTTAGATGGGGCCTCTGCGGTGCAGACAGGACCTTGACCCAGGGCTCAGCAGCTGCCCAGCGCTTCACAGGCTGGGCACAGACCCACTTTTAAGAATTACATTTTAGCCGGGCGTGGTGGCTCACGCCCGTCATCCCAGCATTTGGGAGGCAGAGACAGGAGGATGACAGATTTCGAGGCTTGCCTGGGCTACATAGTGAGCTCAGGGACAGCCTGAACTACAAAGTGAGACCCTGTCTCAAAAAAAAAAAAAAAAAGAATTACATTTTACTATGATAGCTATACGTCAGTGTCAAAGAAAACGACCTCATTTAAGTCAGTGGTCTTTTCTCCTCAAAGCTTCTCTTTTGCCAGCCTGGGCTGAGGTAAAAATCACACTCACCTGCAGAGTGGTCAGGGTTTCGTCAAAGGACGCTGGTGTGATTGTGCAGATGATGCGTGTTTTTGCATTTCCTCCCAACGAATTTTGGAGAATCCGTGTCAATTTGCTGTCTCGGTAATTTATGAAACCACTTTGCGTGCAAAAAAGAGTTTGGGGAGAAAGAGATTTGAGAATTCTGTATAAAAAGGTGGTTGGTTTTTAGTGCAGAGCACTTAGTGAATTTAGAAAACTAATTCTTTCAGGTTTTTGTTTTTTTCCAGTACTGGGGATTGAACTCTGGACCTTAAGCTTGTGAGGCAAGTATGGTGCCACTGAGCTAAATCTCTGGCCCTCAAAACTAATTCTTTATAGGTTATAAAATAGATCAATAAGAAGAAAAATATTTAAAATAGTACCTTCATAGGTTACATTCACAAGTAGAACAAGCTATGCTCAGAGAACCCCAAAGCTTGTGTGAGTTTGTGACATAAAACACTCGTGTTAATTAATTTTTTCATGTTAACTCTTAGCCCAGTGAAAACCTTACCCAATTTGCCCGTCGCTTAGTTTCTTGATCACTTGGCCCAAAATGAACAGGCTTCGGTTTATATTGCAGCCTTCCTTGAGTCGCATACCTAGGCACAGCAGACGCATGTGAGACGTCAGGAGGGAAACGGAGCCCGAGATGGGAGTGTCTGTCCGCGGATGGGCCCAAGCCCGCCCTTTAGTTTGGCCCCTGTGCCTGTCCTGTGACCTTGAAAGGTCATTACCAAGGGAAACAGCACGGGGCGGGGGGGAGGCTGCTCCCCTACAGAGTCCTACCCCGCTCCTCAGTTTAGATCTTCTTCCCCCCAAGTCACTAAACACAGGCGCCCACGGAAATCCACCCAGAGCGATGCTGACACTTCCTTTTTCTAGAGCCTTTATCAGGATCAGGCCAGACCTTTGAAAGGGCTAAGATGTCGGGAGTGGGTACGCATGGGACGGACTCTCGGGCGGAAGCTCAGTCCTGAAAGGAGGTCTCTCACCACTTCCTTGTCTTGCTACTGTGAAAACTTAGCCTGCTTTTCTCGGACACCCGTGGGCTTCCCAGCTGTACAGTCCCATCAAGAGCATAATGTGAGTTTAACAGATGCCCAGATAACTTAGAAACAGATGCTAGTGTTTACGTTAGAGTTTTATTAGAAACGGGCACTACTTTATGAGTTCTGAACATGCTCAGTAGCACATTTTGTCCCACAGAGTAGGAAGAGAGGCTGATGTGTTTCTGAGTTCCCCATTTACCTTCGGCTCCTGTCTGAGCAGCTCTTTCGCTGCCTGCAAGATCGACCAAATTCTGTCGGAAGAAAGCAAATCTTTAGGGTGGTAATTTTCATATCAGCATCCAAGCTACTGTAGTTCGTGGCCTGTCTGAGGGGAGCTGTGTCCCGGCTACCACCCCACAGGCTGGCCCCCCTTCCTCTCACCTCCACACTGTCCCTGCCTCCCTTTGGGTACCTGCCGTAGAAGGCCACCGGTGCGGTTCGGGACCTTTCCAGTCTGTCTCGCTGCACTCAAGGACCAGGCACAGGTCACCTTCCCAGATGGCTGTGCCAGCTTCTGCGCCCTCCCACTAACCCATTAACCACCCACCCAGCGCTCTTCGTGAATGGACTGATTCTCAGAGCATGGGTCTGTCCTGTGTGGCCTTGACTCTACTAAAAGCATGATCTTGCATTTCCCGACGGCTGGGCAAAGTGATCGCTTGTGACATGACAGACCATAGGACAGGTTCTGGAAGAGCAGAGCAGACGCGGAAGGCCTCTGCGCTCCCAGGCCCTACGCGGCCTCCCCAGCAGAGGGCGCCGGAGAGAACAGAAAAAAGGGCACATGGGAGATGCATCAGGAGCAACTTATTGGAGAGATCTGAACAGAGAGTGGGGAGGGACAGATCATGGCTTTTGAAATGGGTGACAAAAAAGGCTCGGGTTTAAGCTTAAGATCAGAATGACAGGGAAGAGGGAGATCAAGGCAAACTGGACTCAGAAAGAATAGCGCATGCACCAGCTCTCAAAGCAAAACGCGAGTGTGTTCAAAGATAGAAAGGTCAGTGTGACACAGCCGGGACAGGCCGGGATAATGGAGAACGCTGGATTTTCTAAACGCAGTGGGACACACCATGGGACCCACCCGACACGGCTGCCTATGGCTCAGCTGTGCCTGGGTGTGGGGAGTGGGCAGAGGGCGGGGCTGTGCAGGGTGCCGTGACAGGGTGGCACAGCCAGGAGGGGCCCAGAGCGGAGGTGCGGGAGGCTGAGGCGTCTTCTGTGTACTAAGTGCAGGGCTCAGCGCAGAACAGGAAGCGCCAGCTCTGAGCGCACTGAAGGAAGCCAGGTGTCAGTCACTCCTCTGGGGACCGTTGTTTGGCAGGTACCTGGGTAGGGTGGGGGGTGCTTAATTTCCTCAAGTTTTCTAAGGCTTCTTTCTCAGAGGCCGTTTCTAATACACGGAAGGAATCTAATTTCTGCTGCCCAGTGTCCACTGCGGATGACCTGGACGTGGGGTAGAGGCAGTGTGGGTGTGGGGGGACAGCAGGGGCAGCTGAGCGGAGCTCAGACGGGGGATGGAACTGGCTCTGCCCGGTTAAGGCTGCGGGGGTTTGTCCCGGGAGGTGACATCACCAAAGTGTGTTAGAGTGCTGTGTGACGGCCTAAAGAGAGGGGTCGGGTGGTGGGGGACAGGTTCCAGAGACAGGACGGTGACCCTGGGGACATGAGGGGTTCAAGGAGGCGACACCCACAGAAATGCACCACTCTGCAACCAGGAAGAAACGGGACAAGGACACAGAGGAAACAGGATGGCCACGGTGCGCGTGGGCGCCTGGCCTGTGTGGCAGGGGGATGCCGGCTCCCTGGACGAAAGGGAAGTCGTCATGGGAGGAAGAAATCTAGTTTTCGACTGAGTGGCGTCTGGGCTACGCAATCACAGCAGTTTTCAGGGAGAGGGGGGGTCAGAACCCGAAGGCCACAGAATGCTTGTGAGGGAAGCTGGGCATTGTCACCCTGAGCCATGGGACACTCAGCCAGGGGCCACTCCACGGGCCGGATGGCGCCTCTCTAGGCTTGAGCTCCTCAGGCAGATTCCCACAGCAGGGCAGGCTGATGGCTGGGCCAACGCTCTCTAAAGACACCGAGGACAGTGCAGACAGGACAGTCCCGGAGCTCGCGGAGCAACTGAGCATTCAGACTAAATTACTAAGAGAAGAGTCAAAACTACAGTGGAGTATCACAAGCCAGAGTTGGAAAACAAAAGCTAGGTTTTATTTTGTTGTTTTTCAGCTAAAACAAGGTAAAATCCACTAAAATAATGGATGTAGTTTTGCCCCATAATAAGGTGAAGTAAGACTGATTATTAGGAATTGACTTCACACAATCTGAGAAGACCGGAGGGTGTGTGACGCCCCTGGCGCACACATTCAGATATGCCAAGCAGGGCCCGGCACCGTGCGGGGCTTCGAGGGCACAGTAACGTCACCACAGGGGCTCAGGGCCTAGTGCGCCACCTGCGGGCTGGCGTGCAGCTCTGCGGCACCTGAGCACATTTGTAATGCACATATTTTCTTACTGTTCCTAAGAAAAATCTTAAATAATGATTTTATGCTTCAGTCATTCTACTAAAGGTTTTTTATTCATCACACAAGGCTAAATAAGACGAGCTGGGATTTTAAAAAAATCCTTACATTTTACGATTGTTTATCCTTCCTCAGTGGTGATTAGAAAAGCCTATACTCCCAGAGCCCGTACGTCCACGGGAGTTGACAAGGCAGGAAGAAAGGTCCCGAGTCTTTCTGTAACACTGCAGCTCGTGATCTGACCCTGCCAGTAAGCCCAGCTGAACTGGTGATTTGTAGATTCTTTTCCTCCTCAGTTAACAGTGCGCATTAAAGGAACCATGTAACAGGGAGGGCTTGCTCTGCCCAAGTGGGGCTTTGTCACGGCCCAGAGATACTTACCAAATGGGAAACCTTGATGGAACCATCACAGTTAGAAGGCTCGCCTTTCTCTCTGCTTTCCAAAATCTAGATAGGAAGGGCAGTCTGTATAAGGTTAAAGAATTCCCACTCGCAAAGACCAGAGGTAGAAACCATCATTACTTACCATCCTAAAAATGGTGTGAGAACGACTGCTCCTTTGATTCATTTTTGTTATTCCATAATGTCTGTTCTCTGTAAAACAGAATTGCACTTCAACCATGTACACTGCAGTCCAAAAGAGAACCATTCATTTTTACTTTAGCCTAATAAAAACACTTGATGCCTACTGTACTTGAATTCAACAATGAAAAACAATGTGATTGACTAAAAAAGGGTCACGTTTTAAAGAAAAGAAATGCAGTGGAGTCTTACTTTCTCCCTTCGTGATCCAGTTCAAAGCCATCTCAGATGTATACACCACTTCTTCTGTGAGGTCAGCAACATACACGTTCCTCTGGAACCAGTTAATTACGGAAAGAGCAGAGGAACAGTCAGCAAATGCACCTTTCCAAAAAGAAGGTACAAACTATTGCAGAATTCACTTGCGGAAGTTAAAACCTGGAATCGCTATTTCATAGAAGAGCAAGCAATTCTCTAAATACCCACAACCCACTGCCCACACCAAACCATCCCAGATTCTAACCCGATCTCTCCATCTTGCTGATTATAGGCACTTCAGTGAAAATATTTCAGTTGTACTTTAAATTATACATGTTAAAGACAGCTCTACAAACACTTAAGTTATGTAGAACAGAATCCATTTTCAAGCTGCCTGAATTCCATTACTCACATTGATGTCTTCTCGAATTATCAAAGGTTTCATTTTTTGAGCACCGCAGAGTAAATCTGTAATGGTTTCATTGTATATCTCCATGTAAGACACACGCAGGAGAAACTCCCTCTCGGGAAACTAGAAGAAAAATGGGCGTAGACATAAAAAAGTATCCAATGTAGACAATTTAGTACAGAATGCAGCATATCCATTAATATTATTTTCATAAAACAAACCAACCTATGGTTTCAAGTTGACAGCAATAAACATAAAAATACAAAAGCACCATTTCAGAAATAAAGCAAAGTATGCTCTCATGAAGTACGAGCACACAATCTGTCTAGACTCAAGATAATACCTAGGCACAGATGTTCTTCTTTTAATGAAAATGCTTATTTGAAACCAAATCTTAACTAATTGGGGTTGTCCAGTTTAGCCTTCTGTTTCCCTTTTTTTCTTCTACATCTATTTTTTATTTTCTGTAATAAATACTAATCTTGAATCAAAAACAGCGTGGAGTTAACCATTTGGATAAGATTTCCTAGGTTTCACTTTTTTTTTTTGAGACAGGGTCTCGCTTTGTAGTTCAGGCTGGCCCTGAGCTCACTATATAGCCCAGGTAAACCTCAAACTCAGCAATCCTCCTGTCTCCGCCTCCCGAGGGCTGGGATTACAGGCGTGAGCCACCACGCCCGGCACTGTGGCATGTGGTATTGATTGCTGGTGGGCGCGAGTTACCACGCCCAGCATTGTATGTGGTTACCGGGATTGAACTCAGGACCTTGCCCTTGCGAGATAGGCTCTGGAACCACTGGGCTAAATCTCCTGCCCTAGGTTTCACTTTTTGCTGCAAGTATTAGTGCTGCAGGATCCAAGGAAACAAATGAGCGAGCTTTAATCTCCATAAAGTTCTTCTGTGTGGATAAAACTGAATCTAAGCTGCACTCTTCTTCAACGGTATCCAGAAAGAAGTGCAAATCTGTTAATCATTATAAGAGAAAATATACAGATTCTACCTGATTTTAATTACTTTTACGTGTATGCACAAGAAAGTCAGCTAAGTTACCTTTTTAATCTTTTGGAAGATGTCATGAATCGCTCTGGGGATAACTCCCAAACAATCTTCTGACCCCATCATAGTGTGTGTTTTTCCAGAAGCAGTCTGCCCATAGGCAAATATGGTCCCTGCAAAGACCAAACACACACATGCGAAGATTCAACCAAGTCTACAGTGCCCAAAACTAGCAATTCTTGTTGCACAGACACTGAGAATAAAATCTCTTTGCGGCATACAATGAATACCAACCGTTGTAACCTTGTATGGCAGAATCGATGATTGGCACTGCAATTTCTTCATATACATTTTTAGTAGTTTCATTACTGTGAAAGACACGGTCTAAAACAAAAACACAGAAGTTAAATCAACTGTGTTTTCATTCTAAATTAGTAAAGATCCAAAGAAATAAAATTGTTAAAACCTATGCTGAGAAAATATGTAACAGTTTCTGCTTTAGGTTTTCTAACTTCTGAAAATGCCCTTCTGCACTGTACGGAATGCTGGCTGTGGAGGACACTGGTGCCCTGCGGTGCCCACAGCAGGTGCCCTGTGGTGCCCACAGAGGGTGCAGAGCTGCAGCTGAACACAGAGCGGAGCCTCACTCTTCCTCTGCTGCTGGTCCAACTCCGCCCCTGCCTCTGCTCCTCGTCAAAATGGGGCTGAAAACAGGAGCTGCTGCGCAGACTTGCCAGGGAGGCTGAGCGGGTTACACAAAAGGCTCAGAACAGCGTCTGGCCGTGGCCAGCGCTTGGACAGTCAGCTCAACAGCGAAATCAGCCCCTTCGCTGTAGCCTCAAGCCCTCCTGGTGGGTGGCTCTGGCTCTTCGTGGACACTGGGACTAAGTTACATCTCTGCCTGCTCACCATGCCTCTCCTCCCCACACACCCTAAGGCCACTAATGCTGACCTGTTCCTGATACACTTTATCAGACAAGTGAGAAATGCCAGAACCACTTATTATTTGATTCAAAATGACCACAATATCATAAATAGAAAGATCTTAAAGATGACTTGATATTGTGAGACATGTTTGATTACAGTGTTTCAGACTATAAATGATCTAATGGATGAGGTGAAAATGTTGAGTTTCAATCCTAGGTTAATACAGTTATAACTATGTTTTTAAATGTCAATTTATTATCTTCTCATACATGATTGATAAATTTTTTTCTAATAAAGCAGTTAACAGATCTTTAAGGACAAGTCTAGTATTACTGATATGTCTTTGTCAAATTTTTTTTTTAATATAAGGTCTCACTCTAGTTCAGGCTGACTTTGAATTCTGTTTGGCAGCCTACTTTTAGATGTTCTTTTTCTGGTACCAGGGTTCTTGTACTTGACAGGCAGGCATGGTGCCACTGAGCTAGATCTCCCTCCTGCCTCAGCCTCTTGAGGGGTAGGATTACAGGTTTGTACCACCACACCAAGCTTATTTAATATGTCTTCTGTATTCTTGTTTTTTGAGACAGGGTGTCGCTTTGTAGTTCAGGCTGACCTTGAGCTCACAATGTAATCCGGGCAAGCCTGGAACTCAGCAATCCTCCTGCCTCTGCCTCCTGTGTTCAGGGATTACAGGCATGAACCACCACGCCTGGGATTGTGATATGTGGTACTGATTGCTGGTGAGTGTGAGTCACCACACCTGGTACTGTTGTATGTGGTTACCAGGGTCTTTGCGCTTGCTAGGCAGGTGCCGGCACCACTGAGCTAAACCTCTGGCCCACCTTCTCTATTCTTAATAGCAAAAGGATAACAAACTAACTTTTGATGCTAATAAAAGCTTACCGAAATTGAAGGATTTACTCCCATCAACTTGATAAATAGCATTATTGTCAGTTTTCCAGTAAACCTGGGTCGCTTCTCCAAGTTCTTCTTCTCTATAACAATAAAAGCACTGTGCATAAGGATGGTATAAATGACAACAGGACTCCCGTTAGAGGAAGGGTAATTTAAAAATTCACATGTTCTACGGAACATTTTGAGTATTTATTTATTTATTTACAGGCTATTTTGAAAGGTGGTAGAAGCTTACATAAAAGCAAGCTGGAAAGTCCGTGTTGGGCATGGGTAAGAGTTGGACTCAGACTCCAGGCTTCCTCTCCTAGGAAGCCCGCCACCTCCACCCTCTGGGCTATTGGCTTTTGATGGGACAGACTCAACAATGCAATTAGGTCCCTCTCGCTTTAAATCCTAACCGCACGAAATGCCTGGCATGGCTCCAGACCTCCGGTTCGGTTCCTGTCACTTCTCTAACTCTGTTCCTGTAACTGCTATAGACATCCCAAGTACCCACACAGCAGTGACCCGGAGGCGCCCCCGGAACCAAAGCTCACCCCTGCCTGGCCACCTTCCCGCCGAGTCATCTGCTCCTTCTCTCCCTCTGCACAGGTCTGGGCTCCGCAGCCAGCAGCCCGCCCCGCCCGAACTGTCACCCGCGCCGGCGCCGCGGGGCCCAGCCCCCGAACGGCTCCTTCCTCAGTGGTCCTTCCCGGGTCACCGCTCGGAACCCCGGAACAGTCCCGCCCAGGGCCGAGGGCGCGCTCCGGAAACTCGAGTTGTTGTTAACAATCGGTCAGACACACCCAGTGTCAGCGGCCAGCGATCGCTCACTGGCCACGCCGGCCCCGGCAGCCCGGCGCTGCCCCCTCCCGGGTCCCCGCCGCAAGAAGGCTGCAGGTCGGGCCGGCGGTGTGCAGCGCGCTCCGGCCCCTGGCCTGGGGTCCCCGACTCGGGCCGCCCCGCGCCCTCGGCCTCCGGGCCTGGCAGCCCGCGCCGCGCACCTACCTGGTGCTGAGCGGCCGCACCCGCACGCACACGGCCACCGCCGCCTCCTCCGCCATGGCTGCTGCAAGCTCTTCCGCGCCGCTCGGCGGCCGCCCCGCCTCCAGTTTAAACTTTCCCGGACGCCGCTCCTCATTGGGCCGCGCCTGCGTGACGTCACGGCCTATTCCACCTGCTGGGCGAAGCAGGGGGAAGGAAGCGCGTCCATCGCGCTAGAGTGGGGGGAGTATTTAAAGGGATCCTGAGCTGGCAGCTGTCCAGATAAGCTGCCGGAAGCCATAGGGCACCGTCCTCACCAACCATCCACGATGAGTTTGCAATCTGTAAAAGAAACTACATATGTTTCATATATATATGTTAATATGTCGTTATATATGACTATATGTAAATATGTGTATAATACATATACAATTACATGTACTGATATGTGTTTATATGTATATCACACATTTGTGTGCATATGTATTATATATGATACATATACTATAAATGACATATAATATATATTATATATGCACCATATACATATATATATAAAAAACACTCTTTAAAAAACCCTAACATGAAAAACAAAACACAAAGAAACCCAGAGAACAAAAGTTGAAACTTTCAGAAATGTAGGAAGCCTGGTGCATTCCCTAGCAAGTCTACTTTTAGCATTTTTCCTTTTTTTTAATCTAGTTTCCATCGCTGTGAGTTTCTAAGAGACTGACTTAGGGAAAAGAAGACCTGTAGCCTGTGAAACTCGTTTAGTGACGTGTTCGAGCTTCCGATGCCTCTAGAGCTTGTTTTCCTTTCTCCTGAAATGCGTCCTATGGTGCAACACCTTTGGGGGGGTAGTTCCCGGTTCTTTTCTCTACTGATCTAAGGAGCGTCAGAACTGTTCTCCTTCAGGGAAGATGTAACCTTGTTATAATTTCTCATATTATGAATAACTGAAAATCCTGTTTATTTAATAAAACTACTTTACCCAATCATTTGGCCATATCATTAAAAACGGAAGATTTGTGTGCTTTTTATGTCAGCAATTCTACTTCTGAGACTTTGCAGCCAGGTATGTTTGAAGCGTGTGTACATAGTTACCGGGCACCTGTGCTCACACATGGACAAAGGTATTCATGACACCACTGTTTACAAGAGCAAATATTAGAAATGCATTAAGTGCAACCAAATATGGGACCGTTCAGTAGAGTTCAGTAGAGGTGTTATATTCATATCCAACAGAACACTCCAAAGTCAGTATAGAATTTCTTTCAAAATTTACCCAAGAATGCAGCATTAACTGAAAGAAGCCCAAAGTGTGGAATTGTGTGTGCAAAATGATCCAGTTTGATACTTTCAAGAGAGATTTATTTCTCTAGGTAGACATACACACTCCCTGGAAGGATATAAAGGTTATGCTTAATTTTTTGCAGAGTGAGAGAACAGATCTACCTTCCACTGCATACTATTTTGTAAGGATTAATATTTTAATTATGCAGGCACTGATATAGACAGTAAATAAAAATAAATGTGCTCCTTTGAGGTTTGTCTCGGTTAACAGCTGTGAACTAGTATAAACTGCTTTTTGTTGTTTCTAGACGGTGAAGACATTTCATCAGTGTCCCCAAGGACCATGTGCTACCGGCTTGACGGCTATTGGTTACGGGGAGGTGGCCGGCCGAGGGGTGGCCCCCAGAGGGACAGATCAAACGGCTTTTCTGAAGGTTTGGAATTTTTAGGAGATGCTTGAAATCTGGATATAAATGATGCATTGAATAGCGATTAAAATACTTACTAACATTTTTTACCCTAAAGATTAATATGTGCCTGTGATCAACAAACATATAGCACAGGAAGATTCACGGTGGGAAATCTTCGCACAGTTGACCCCCCCCCCCCGCGTGGTAGTTAGTGTCCTGCCTGTGAGCGACTATTCCACCTCCCAAACTGTTCTCCTCGGGGTAACCTACAGAAGTGCACGCACATGTCCTTTTTCATGTTGACCATCTTTTTACACAAGTAAGTGTCTGCATGGATGTTATTGCGTGCTTTGCTTGAAATGTGATCTTCACAGGGCCGGAGGGTTAGCTCAGTGGTTCCGGCGCCTGCCTCGCAAGCGCAAGGTCCTGAGTTCGATCCCCGGTAACCACATATAATGCTGGGCGTGGAGACTCACACCCACCAGCCATCAATACCACATACCACAGTGCCGGGTGTGGTGGCTCACGCCTGTCATCCCAGCACTCGGGAGGCGGAGGCAGGAGGATTGCTGAGTTCGCGGCGGCTCGCCTGGGCACCATAGTGAGCTTAGGGCCAGCCTGAAAGCAAGACCCTGTCTCAAAAGAAAAAAAAATGTGATCTTCACATAAATATTTTCATTCAGTTCAAGAAGGGAAAGTGAATTTCTGAAGCATATTAATGGATGTTTTAATTACTGGGTTTTCCCGGCAGATGTGTTATTTATATCAAAACTGAAGAGGGCGCTGTGATCCTTTGGAAAGCACGGAGTAGCTTTGGCTAGCGCTCTAAGGTTCCTCAGTCTAGTGCACGTTTTAGGATTTGCAGAAGCTCCCTTTATTAAAAATTCATCAATTCAAATTACTTATCTATCTTCACTTCTTTTATGCATTTTTATATAAATTAATTGCAATATATATTTATATAACATTATTATCTTTCTCCTTTGATGGGAGTAAATTTTATTTAACAAATGCACTCACTAATACCCAAAGCACAGTTTCGATCTTTGTTTCGGAGCTATTTGTAATGACCACAGGTGTAATGATCATGGTGAAAGGGGGTTTGTGGGCCCCGAGCAACAGTGCTCTGACCCGGCTCAGTCCAAACCCAACATTTCAAGGGCACACCAGCCCAGAAAATAATTCATCTCCGTGAGCAACCATTTATTCAGCCAAAGAATGAGGAACCTGGATGAGAGGATTTCTGATGTACTTTCCAGCTTCAAAAAGTCTATGAAATCTTCATTTTTTAAAAAGGCTGAAAACATATCCAGCAGTGATGGCAGCTGATTGTAATCCCAGCACACCGGAAAGTCTGAGGCTCACTAAATTTGAACCTAGCTTGGGCAATTTAGTGGTTTAGTGTGACTCTTTCAAAATAAACATTTACAAAAGGGCTGGAGATGTATAGCTCAGTGCAAGGGCCCTGGGTTGGTTCACTCTCCACTACCACAAACAAAACAAAAAACAAAACAAAACACCAAAACAAAAGTAGAAGCAAAATTATCAGATTGCCAAGAAAGCAAGTTTTAAGTATTTCTACCACAAATTATGTGAGACGATACATATATTAATGAGCTTGATTTAGCCATTCTGTAGCAGAATAATTTATAATTCTATTACTCTAAAAACACTAAGATTGTCTAGTGAATGTTTACTTTCTTACCCATTTATCAAATTTTATCTTCCTTAAAGTGCCTGATATTCTTTTTGGCTTTATAATGTTTTTAATAAACCTGTATGGATGAATTACTGCATACTTTCATATTATCAGAAGGGGACTCATTTTATATTGATTGATCTAAAAATTGCCCTTTATACTAAGAAATCAGTATGTAAATCTGCTTTTCCTCATTGGGTACAAAATACCCCAGTTTTCTTTACTTTGTCCAATGATTCCTTCATGCAGACTCCCCGAATACTTGGCTCAGTTACACCACAGCCAAGAATATGTGAGGCCCATGTCCTCCTTTCAGTGCTGGATATTATCAAGATAGCGATTCTATTTTTTCAATTTTATAGGGCAAAGATATTTAATTACTGATTTAATTTTCAATCTCCTCATGACTAGTGGGACTGAGTAGACTTTTGTTGCTTTTGGTCATATCTACATCTTACTTTCTGAATTACCCATTTGGATTGAAATAATTTTTTGATCTTTTGCCCAGGTTTCCACGGAATTGTGGAATTCACACACGATGTGTTACTTATTTAGCAAAGATTTCCTTCTAGTCCATCGTTCATCCTTTGAATTAGTTTCTTTTCTGATCTTGACTCTGGTCCATTTAGGAAATCTTCTGTTGGCGCTTCTAAAAACGTTAGACTCCATCTTTTTCCACTTTTCTGACATTTCTTACATTTATAAATTTCATGCTCCCCTATAGATCTCTCTCTTGTCAGGCATAAGGACTGCAGGCCCTTTCCAAAGTGTTTGAGCTCTGCCTGCCCCTGCGTCACGGCCCCCGTCCAGCAGGCTCTCCTGCGCTCTTCATCTACAGAATGGTCTACGGTCTCAGTCTTCACCACTTTCCGGTCAATCTTCAGATATTTAAAATCTACCTGAACATCCCATCAAGTGAATAACATTTCTCCTCTGAGGTTTACAATGAGTAAACATTTTAATTTACTTTTCAGCATTTGCTACTGGCTTTGAGTGCTCGGCTGTCTCAAAAGGTGGCCGTTTTGGCAGCTAAGGAGCATATGAAGAAATGCTCAACGTCACTGGTCATTCAAGAGATGCAAATGAAAACAACACTGAGATTTCATCTCACTCCACAAAGGATGGCCGCTATCACAAAATCAACCAACAATGAATGCTGGCGAGGCTGTGGGGAGAAAGGAACCCTTCTCCACTGCTGGTGGGACTGTAGACTTGTGCAACCATTGTGGAGATCCGTGTGGAGATTTCTCAGAAAACTAGGACTAGGGGTCTCATTTGACCCTGCTATCGCCCTGCTAGGAATATACCCAAAAGAATTTTTAAAATCACATTGGAAAGACAGATGTACACCCTTGTTCATAGCAGCTCAGTTTGTCATAGCTCAATCTTGGAAACAACCCAAATGTCTATCAACTGGACAGTGGATAAAGAAGATGTGGTATTTTTATAAAATGGAGTATTATTCTGCCATAATGAATGACAAGATTGATTCATTTTTGTGCAAATGGAGACACCTGGAGGACACACTAATAAGTGAAATAAATAGATCACAGATAGGCAAATACTGGATCTTTTCTTTGATATGAGCACCTGTAGATGCAAATGAGCACTAGAAAGTATGACAGTTTTTGTAGAATGGGAAATTTCCATAGGAAATTGGGTGTGGGAATGTAATGAGGGGAAGGAATAAATATGATTCTGAAAGAAAATAAAACAGCATGTGTATAGGGGTGGGGAGGGATATGGGTAAAAATGAGAAGTAACTTGTGTCGTATATTGGTAGAAATTCCCCGATGTTACGTGTGATTTTGAGATGTATATCAATTGTACCAATAAAGAATTTTTTTAAAAAGGTGGCTGCTTTGGGACACAGAGAATGTCTCGTAAGGATGGAGGACGGTGGGGGCTCACGCTGCACCAGTCCAGCCGACCCCACCGTCAGCTTCAGACGTGCGCGTGCGGTTCTGATGCGTCTTGACGAGCGAATGGAATTATCACCAGAACTAAGGCACTGAACTGTTTTATCATTCCGCGTCTTCTTGGCCTTCAGATTTTATCAAACTTGCTGTGTCTTTGTGCTTCGTCTTTGCTACATCGCCGATCAGGACGCCTTCCTTTGGCACCACAGGTACTAAGGAGCTGTGTTGGGGGCCTGAGCTCAGCTCCTGGCTCCTGTGTTTATCATCTACTTTCCGCCTCGGCTTGCGGCTAATTTTCTGGCCCCCTCCCTTTGGCCTCCATCCTAAGCTCTTGCCTGAGCCTTGCTTTTGGATGTACGGGCTCTGGAGCCCTTCATTCAAAGACTTCTGCTCTTTCTAGTCTCTGTCCTCTTAATTATCTTAGTTACCATCTGCAGCCTGAAAACTCCCAGCAGTGTGTCTCTAACACAAAATCTCACCTAAGCTTTACACACTTGTCTAATTCTTTACCAGTTGTTGGGTGAATATTCCAATTACCACCAGAAGTTGAGAGCTGGCTTCTTATTTTTGCTAAATCAGCTCTGAATCCTACATTGTAATTTTCAGCTGTGATTCAACAAGACATATCCCTAAGAGAGAGAAAAAAATGGAAGTACTTTTTAACTGCTATTTTTACCCAGAGCTCATAGTTAACCAATCAATAACATAACATTTAGATTTTTTCCTCCCAACATTTCTTTTTCCCGTTTATACACCACTGGGGACTGAATTCTGGGCCTTGTGCATGCCAGGCAAGTAGTACACCACAAGACACCTCCAGCTCCTTCCAAATATTTTTTTAATCCTCTCTTTCTTGTGTGTCATTTATACCACACATATATTTCAGCTTCTCCTTTCTTTCCTGATGCCTCTGGCTTTTTTCAGAATCATTTCAAAGATCATTTTCTGAGAAGCCTCTGTGTTCCTGCAGCACCAGAGGTACTAGACTCACACTCTGAGTAACATGTATCTTCCTTAGGACTCTGAGCTCTTTGACAGCAGGACTGTCATTTCCCCTTGATTTAGTTTGTTATATTATCAAGATGTTTCATAGACACTATTTTGAGTCTTCAGCTGATGACAGTTGTCATGGCTTCAGCATGTCTATGATATTGTAAGAAATAGAACAACAGAACAAATGGACTATTTGCAAATAAAAGGCTCTATTTTTCTTGATAATTGTTCCCCCACAAAGTTTTTTCTATACTAAGAGAAATAGCCTAAAATATCCATGAAATAGCTGTCTTCCTGAAAAGGGCATATATATATACATATATATAATATATATGTATATATATATGTATATATATATATATGTATATGCCCTTATATATAAAAGGGCATATATATATATGGACATATATATATGCCATTTTATATATTAAAAGTATATATATACCTTATATAAAAATATATATATGTATATGTATGTGTATATATATATATAAATATATACTTTGAGATTTATGAAAGGGTATATAGTTAGCAGAACAAATCAACAATCAGGGCTTGTATTTTTACATTTTACACAGTGGGGTTAAGAAGGATTGTTTTGTCTGGAATTTCCATGTTTGTATTTTGTTTCTTTGAATTTTTTGGTTTTAAATGTATATAATCTAATACAAGAGTCCAAAATAGATTTTTTAAAAAAATAATAACATTAAATATGGCGATACGTAAGATGTGCTCATTAGTAAAAGTTCTTGATTTACCTTTATTTTTACTTATGTTTCTCAGCATCTTAAATACAAGGGTTTGGTATTAAAAGTTTTTTCTGAACATTTTGGCCAAAGTAGGTGTGAGATCAGCATCAATGTCCTTGGTGCACAGAACGTAGTCTACATGTAGGCACAGGGACCTCTAAAGAAAGAAAACCCTTACCGGCCAGTGGAATAAACACTAACAGATTCAAATCAAAGGAAGCAGTGGTGGATTGGAAGATAATGCTTGCGAACTTGTTTTTAGCATGCAGCCTGGACAGATGAACTGATCAAAAAGTTTATAGATTAATTTAAAGACAATGAGAGATGTTTAGAGCAACTGCAATACAAATAGATTTAAGAGGAGGCCGAAGAAACATGTGCAGAAAATAAGCAATATGCAAAGAGATCGCCGCTGAGGAATTCTCAAAATGTGAGAAAGGTACGATGTACGTAGAAAGTACGACTCAAAGCCACCCCACGCTAGAACAAACGTGTGGAGGTTGAACATGTTCAGGATAAAGAGAAAGATCTAAAAATTTTCCAGAAAGGAAAAAGAAAAAAAAAACAAAAACCAATGACGAAGGGGACTAGGAGGATGAAAGCAAACTTCTCGCCGGCAACACGTGACATAAGAGAATGTAGAAATTACCATCAGAGCCCTGAGGGGAAATAAGGGTCGCCTAAGTGTCTTCCCCAGGTATCCGGGCCCAGCGGCGAGGGCCTCGGGGTGACGGTCACAGAGTCAGAAACAGCCAAACTTAACCCACGAGTTAGAAAGCGAAGAGGTAACGTGGAAGGAGGAAGCATGGACGAAGGAAGGAGTGAAATACAATAATAAAGCGAAGCAATCTAAAAAGAAGACTATGAAAACAACCTGGTATTTAGGATTTGCTCTTTTAAAAAGCTGATAAGGCTCCAGCAGAAAACGGTTTTTGTTTGCACTGGACGGAGATTAGGTTTGGTTTCTTCTATATCCTTTCGATTAGCAACGCCATTTGATGGGCTCAAGCAGTCTGGGCTCTGGGGTGTCTGCCAACCCCTCTCCTATGACTGCAGCTTCCGGTGGGTAGAGGAAATCCATAGCTCCCGACGGAGAGGAAAAGCAATGCATATGTGCATACGCGCATGCCTCTGTGTGTGTGTGTGTGGGGTGCATTTGTGGCAGGGAAAAATATAGAAAATTTTAGAATCTGGCAAGAAGGAGAAATAAAGAGAAGAAAGAATGAGATGCCTTTTCCCCTATCTGTCGTAAATTCTGCTTTGTCAAATATTAATTCGCTGATGGGTTCTGATGGGTACTGTTAACTTGGTACATATTTTTCTACGCCTTGACTGTCAATCTATTTTGTTTTTATATCATATTTATATCCAAAGTAGCATTTGGCTATTTTAAAATGAGAAATGGA
The DNA here is from genome assembly GCA_004025085.1 of Thryonomys swinderianus. Classification (NCBI taxonomy): domain Eukaryota; kingdom Metazoa; phylum Chordata; class Mammalia; order Rodentia; family Thryonomyidae; genus Thryonomys; species Thryonomys swinderianus. The sequence continues at coordinate 24,939 of PVIC010001473.1, read as the reverse complement.
ATAAAGTCCCTCTCATAAAAATTTTACTGAAGCCGTTGTTTATGGATTTTTTTTTTTTTTTTTGCAGCACACAGGTTACTTTCAGAAGAAACTAACCATTTGCTGTAGGTCCTAGACCCTCCGCAGCACGAGACGGCTGGATTCTCTGCTTCTGCTGTTCCGCTTGGTGGCTTCTGCTAGCATGGGCTGCCTGACAATAGTCAGCACTTACCGTAGCTAAAGGAGATCATATATATTCTGTATTTAGAAAAATAGGACATTTTATGTGTGCGCATATTCTCTAATTCAAAAGATAAAGGTAGACGGCATTGAGAAAATATTTTCTTCCAGGTAATAATAGTATTCTATAATTGTTAATGGTCGAGCTACCAGAGCAATGAGTGTTCTATTTTGAAAGCCTATGATCTGCTCTAAAAAATGGCTATGCCCATCAGAATGGCAAACATTAAAAATAATGTTACTAGCAGAGGCTGGCGAGGATGCAGAGAAATGGTTCAATTACACATCAATGGTGGGTGTGTAAAATGGTGCAGCCACCATGGAGAACAGCGTGGCAGTCTCCCAGAAAAGTAAATACGCTTGTGCCATACAAGCCGCCAGTGGTACTCTGGGGCATTTACCAGAGACATGAAAACACATTCACGCAAAATCATGCTCACAGGTGGGCTTGGCCTCTTCCTTTACAACAGCCCCCAAGTAGAAACAATCGAAGTCTTCCCGTGGCACAGCTGTGGCACATCCACACAATTTACAAACGGATGAACTATGGATACATGGGGCAACACAGATAGCTCTCAAGACGGTAAAGCAGAATGCAAGAATTCAATCTCTTTTTGATACCAGGGATTGAACTCAGGGCCTTGTGCTTGCAAGGCAGATGCAGTGCCACTGAGCTACATTCTGGCCCTGAAAGAATCCAATCTAAAACAATAAAGTATCATCAGATTTGAATTATATACCAATCTTGAAGTCAAAGTCTGGAGGTTAAAAAATGTATCAGTGGTTTCCAGAGAGCAGGAAGGGTGGGTGGAAGTAGACTGTTGCTCTGAAGAGCAGGGTGCCAGGCTGACTTGGCCCAGGGGCCGCAGTTTGTCAGTGCGTTTTGGGAGACCCTCGCGCAGAGCTGGGATTAGCTGTTGTTTATGTCAATAATATGTATGTTCCTGTGGATACACGGGTAAGGGAGCAGTCCCCACACCACCCTTTACATTGCAAAGCTCTTTAACATCCGAAATTTTTGGGTTATTAGCATAACCCTAATTTCATGGCTCAGGGATTCCTTGAAGAACGATTTAGTCCACTGGTTCTCTCTGTATTTTCTTTAATTTTTCTCTCTTTGCACTTAATGAGGATAAACAAACTGTTCTAGCATAAGAACAAATGGATTCAGAGAATGTCAACAGCTTTTGAACCATTTGATACTGCAAAAGTTTGAGGAACGCTATAAGACAATCAAGCCATTTTCACAGTGGCAAATAGAAGAAGAAATACAAGGCAGAGCTAACCAGTTGCAGGCATCTGTCTGTACTCATGAGACAGTATTCATTTGGAAAAAGATCTAGATCAGACAAGCCGTATTCATTTGAAAACTCCGGGGAAGTGATCCTACTTGAGAACTTTTATGTTCATCATGGTAAAAATATTAAATTACTTCACATGAAAAGAATGAGCTGGGAAAATTTCCCAGAAGTTTGCAAATCCCAGATTGCATGGCGCGTGTGTTGTTGATGCTTAGTTGGTTTTATAGGACCTTCATTCTGTAAACCCTCTACAAATGTGGTACCAGATCTGGCTCATTGAGTTTTGGCTCCACTTGAGAAGAGAAATCATGTGGGCAAAATCTGGCAGACCAAGCTAGAGCCAATCATACTTCAACATCTGGGAGAAACCTACAGAGAGGGGTGGAGCACAACTTTCTGTGAGGAATGCAGGAAAGATGTGCATGCCACCAAGCTGGTGCTAAAGGAATAGTAGTAGTTCACCGGGCTAAGTAAGAACATGGCCTTTGAGTTTATGGGATGGAAGCCAAAGCAGGAGACACTTCTACCCGAACAGCAGAACAATGCTGAAATCACCTCAGGGCTTACCGCAGCACAGTGGGACTCCAGTTGTACACTTTGCTTCTATAATCTCAGTCGTGATCTAAGTCACGTTTCCCAGCATAGATATCATGAGAAGATTGGGCAGGATTGTGTCTCTGCTGCTGAAAGAACATCCTGGTGTGCTCTGTAGGACGTTTGATCATCCCTCACTAGGTGACAGCATGACCCCCAGTCTTATCCCCCAGCCAAATACCTTCACATACTTCCAAATGCCTCCCAAGGATATGGCACTACTGTTTCTGGTGCAGAAACATTGGTTTAAATACACAGTGTTCTGGGTCATCAGTCTTATTTATGCTGGACCTTTGCTGGGCAGTTTGGCCAATAGATAATTATCATGCAACTAGGGTTTGCCACGATGAATGTCCTGGCAATAACACATTAAGATGTAACATTTCTTTCATCCTTTAGAAGAGCAAAGCAAAGGAAATACTAAATAAAAGATGTATTGTCCCTAAAATTAAAGTACATGACTCTTTCTTCTCTATACGTAAGGGCAACACACTGAAGGCCATTTCTAATAAGCACAACTCTTATGTAACTTCAATATATTAACTTTAGCCTTTCTTTTTTGGATGATACATATTGTACTTTCTTTCTTTAAACATATCGGCCCTTGAGATACTTAATAATGGCTTTTACAGGTGATTCATTTTTAGCGTCTTAGTTCACATTAACTAGCAATTTAGGTAAAATAGATTTCATCCATCTTCCCGTTCTTGTTTGATCTGTTCTTTCTCACACACTGTTGCTAGTCAATGCTTCTCCTTATCATGAGATTAAACCAATGAAAGTAGCTGGTCACTGTCAGGTTACCCTGGGAATTGGCTATTGTGACCTTCTTTGATCTGGACGTTAATTTCCTGTTAATATAAATGAACAAACATATTAGCTGTTTTAGATGTTTTGAATTATTAGTATTCATCGCTTTACTTTTGGTCGCGTAAAACTTCTTTGGTGTTTTTATTGGAGTTGTTAGCTCATATATTCTTGCTTTGTAGTTAATGACATTTTGTTCCTGTGTTTCAAATTTTCTATTTTACCTTAGCTTTTTTTTTTTTGGAGGCAGGGTCTCGCTTTGTAGTTCAGGCTGGCTCTGAGCTCACTATGTAGTCCAGGCAAGCTTTGAACTCAGCAATCCTCCTGTCTCTGCCTCCCGAGTGCTGGGATGACAGGCGTGAGCCACCACGCCTGGCACTGTGGTATGGGGTATTGATGGCTGGTGGGCGTGAGTCACCACGCCCAGCATTGTATGTGGTTACCGAGATTGAATTCAGGGCCTTGCACTTGCAAGGCAGGTGCCGGAACCACTGCACTAAATCTCCAGCCCTCAGTTTTAGCTGTTTGATTTTTGCTCATTTCAATGGATGAAGAATAGTTTCAATTGTGACTCTATCACCTATTAAATTAACAATATATAATTAAGAACAATTTTGAGAAAATCCCTTTTTATTTGTCTAAATTTTTAAGAACGAGTTGAACCGAACTATTATGATTCCTATTGAAGAATGCCTCCCAAAGTCCTTATGTGCTCGTAGGTGGAGCTTTTGCAGGGAGGTGGACTATGGAGGTCCTAGAGCTGAGTTGCTGTTAGGAGGTGGGACCCGGTGGGGGGAGGTGGGTCTCTGGGAATGCGGCCTAGAAAGGTAAAGCCCCCTGTCTGGCTCCTTTCACTCCTGTTTCCTGGCTATCGTGGCATGAGCAGACCTTCTTTGCCCACACCCTTCCTCTGTGTTGTCATGACCTGGAGGCAGCCAACCATGGGCTGGAGCCATGATCCAAGCGAGCCTGTTCTCCTTTAAGTTGTGGGTGCTGGGGATTTGTTCCAGTGATAAGGAAAGTGACTCAAATAGATTTTGATACCAGAAGTGGGGTTGTTGCTGTGACCAACTGACAGTGTGGCTCAGAGTCTCTTGGAACTGGTTTGTAAGAAGAGTCAAGGGATGGTCCCGAGATGCTGGTTGAAGAAGCCTCAGAATGCTGTAAGCCAAACTTGATGGGAGATTATGGCTAGATCTCAGAAGAGCAGAAGGCTTACAGAAATGAAGACAGAAAAAGCCAGGGTCACGAAGTTTGAGTTTAGAACTTCGGTCATAGTTAACTCCATGTGCATTACAGTCTGGCAGAAAACTTGTCTACATTTTGCTCATGTCCTGAGATGTTGTGGGAGACTGAGTTTAAAGGTGGGTGAACCAATTAATCTGGCAAAAGAAATTTCAGGGCAGTAGAATGTTGAAGTGATTATCATAGATACTCCTGGTAGCTTTTAGCTGTGTGTTCCAGGAGCAAAGAGGAGAGATGAAAAATTTGACAAAAGAATGCCGGGCTTGGTGGCTCACGCCTGTCATCCCAGCACTCGGGAGGCAGAGGCAGGAGGATTGCTGAGTTCGCGGCGGCTTGCCTGGGCTCCATAGTGAGCTCAGGGCCAGCCTGAACTACAAAGCGAGACCCTGTCTCAAAAAAAAAAAAAAAAATTGACAAAAGGCCGCTTGTGCTCAGAGGTGGGGCGTCAGGAAGAGGGCTGGATCACGGGAACACTGGGGCTGAGCTGATGTTGGGGGGGGTCTAGGTGGTGAGTCTCTGGGGAACATGACCTGGGAGAGTGAATCCCCCTTCCTGGCTCCTCACTCCACTCTCTGCTCCCAGGATGCCTTGACCTGGGCAGCTTTTCCTCTTGCCCGGGCCCTCCTTCCACCACGCCGTTCCGACTTAGAGCCAACTTTCTGCCAACTGTAACCGTGAGTCAAAATGAACTTCTTCATTTAGTTATGGGTGTTGGGTATTTATCACAGCGACTACGAAAGTGACCAGGACAGAACAAAGCAAGGAGAGTTCTGTGTCAAAGCTCTAGAGAATGCTCCTCTGTTGGGTAATTATTAATCAGCAACCTAGTTCATATTTTCTATAATCAGTGCTATTACCTGGTTATTTTGTCTAACTCCACTCCTCTGAATCTCACTGTGTGAGTGACTAAGGATTCCTCGGTTTCTTGCCCGAGTTACTCTTCTTATTTATTTGGGTAGCAGGTAATTAATATGAATTTTATTTACCTTGTTTTAGATTATCACTGTTCTCTGTGCTCTGAGATTATCTGCTTACGAATAGGTCTTTTAGGAATCTGAGGTAATTTAAAGTGGCTCTGTGGCTATGCTACAGTTAAGTACTTGGAGTTTGTAGTTAAGTAAAACCAAAGTCATACTGCAGGATATTTGCATAATAGAATTTTAATTTTGTATATGTAAATATGTGTACATATTTAATTTTATATCAGCCAATGCGGTTTTTGGCTTTCTTTCGACCCTTGAGTAGTCTATGCTTTCTTCATAGTGTTTGTTTTCCCTGGTACAACAACGGAGGATAGGCAGGTGTGGTCTTGCCTAGGTGAGATAGAAGTGGCAGAAGGATAAGGGAAAGCGAATGTGTTACCTGACAGTGTGGAAGGGATTTTCCCACAGATCTTTCCCCAAAGTTGATGTAGTGATTTCATTTGTATTGGAAATTGATGGAAAAGAAAAGGAGGATTTAAAGAAACATGGCTGTGAACTACGTGTCCTCGTCATGCTAAACAGAAAGGACCTTAATATTTGCAACTGATCCCTGGATTTTGTTCCTTTCAGGGTCTCTGTCTGGAGTTTGGACATGTGGGCTCTTGGTGGGGTGGGAACAAGAGCCAGAGAGAATTTATATATTGTATAAATTACATAAAATCAAAGTTTACAGAAATATCACTGAAGAGTAAGGTTGGGGAGAGGGAACAAAATTGTAACTGTCTCTAGCTGTTGATTTGATGTATTTTGGCAGAAATGTATTGAGAATGCATAATGGAGCAAATAATTGTGTGCATTTAGAATGTGTTTATTTAGAAGAAAAAAATAGAAAAGTAACTAGTCTTTTTTTTTTTTTTTACAGATTATTCGGGTAAAATCTATATGCAGTGATGCCACCAGTTTCCGCTGTGCACCCCCTGGGCTCCTGACAAGTACGTGTCACTGCCGTAGACACAAATCCGTCAAGACAGCGCTTTTCCGTAGCAGCCGAAAATTGCCTCCCCTGGGTGTTCACTCCCTATCTCCTCTTCTGGCTGTAATTGAATTCCTTCCTAATGACGCTCACTTTGCTTTTCTGATTCATGATAATGTATGTTTCCCTAGGCCACATCCACCTGAGCTAAAAATTGAAAGCCCGAAACCCAATAAAACAGTGTTTCCCCCAGCCCTCGGTGATCATTGTAGGTGAATGTTAGTCCATCTCAAATTCCCCTGAAATTTAGGAATATGATAAAAGGCAAAGTCATTACAAGTCACATTTATATATAATAATCTATTGAAAGGCACAATGGAAATAGAAGATCCTATTTGTGGAAAAAAAATGAATAGAAATGGAATATATAGTCATGTTCAAAACTGATGCGAGGAAAACTTTGGGGCACTCTGATCATGCGCAAAATCACCTCTGCACAAATGGGAAGGTCAACAGTGTTGGCTAGAAAGACCAAATACCTCAACAAGGACACCTTGCCAAGTTCATTGTAAGGATTTAATGCTGCCTAAATAGAAGTGGATCAACTTTTTCAAGAGTTGTACTAGTTGATTAAAATTTTACTTGCTAGAACACTAGGAAAAAATAGACAACAAAACCCTCAAAAAAAGGAAAAAAGGTTGGATTGTCAGTCCCTTGCATATATTAATCCAAATGGATCAGAGAAGTAAATTTTAAAAATGAAGTCATAATAGCACTTAAAAAGACAATGGGAATCAGTTCATAATTTTTCAGGATACTCTTCCTGACAAAAATTAAAGAATCTCAAATAAATAGCATTAATTTGTACAAAATAAAATGAATATGTTATGAAAAAAACTGAAATGCAAAAATACAGGCCAATGGAAAAATATTGCAAATTACATCACAAAAGGTTAATATACAGTTTCTAAAATAATGTGGATGAATGCAGTTAATCTCACTGGAGGATGATCAGAAATTAACAAATAAAAGTAACCATGAAATCCTAATTTCTCCTAACATATGGAACTGTGATGTCATGGATAAAAGAAATGTAAACTAAAATTATACAAGCTACCATATTGAATGACCATAACCAGAAGGACCGTAGTCTAAAAACTTGACACTATTTTCTGTTGGTGGGTGGGATGGGGAAAATTCTCAGCCTTACAGAAAGAATTCAGAAATAGGTAACAAGTTATATTTGCCTTTCTCTGTATCCAGCAAACTCTGTACTAAAAATTCATCTCAAATATATACGCACTGCAAAATACAAAAGGATATGTACACAGAGGCTTTCACTGTGGAACTATTTCCTACAGAAAAAAGACTTTAAAACCAGAAGCCCATGAGTGAGCAGATAACCCAGGAATCAGCAGATTTCATTACATCTGTGTAATGAAATACTGTGGTCCTGTAAAAAGGATGAAAGAGCATGACTCTATCCTGCTTTGAAGTGCTCTCTGGGATAGGTTAGCAAGTAAAGAAAATGAGGACTCTGTATATCATACTTACTTTTTATCTAAGGAGTACTTTGGGGGGCTTGTATGAGAAAAATCAAAGGGTAATCGAAAATAAAATTTAAAAAATCACTTATAAGCAAGTTTTCTCAGCAGCTGCCTCCCTGCCACGTTGGCCTGGATATTAATTATGTTTTGCATCCATCTTGTGCCCTGTAGGACAGAGAGTAGCCACGCCAGCCTCTGTGAATGCTTGTGGTTGGGCAGACTGTGACAATCAGGCTTTGCCAAGTGTCCGCTAGAGGGCGCAATCGTCTCCGTTTGAAAACTTCAGAGTTCGGGACAAGCGGGGGGGCGGGGCAGAAATGGATGTAGGATTTCTAAACAAAACAACAGATCCTAAAACCTGCAACCAAAATAGAACACATTTAAATGGTGGGTTAATCACATAAATATTTCAAATAACATAATAATTTCACTGTACACCCTTTGTGATAGACTGTAAGAGGAAAAGTATTGCAGATAAGTAACGTTTTCTCAGGAATTAGCATCGTTAGTAATTATTTTGTTGCTTAGGAACTAAGGCAAATAGGTAATTATGTTAATACTGCTAAGAACTAATCGTATAAGAGAAAATATATATAAATGTAAAACAAGAGTTAAGTGAAAACAATTTGTGTTGGAAATATCAATATGAATTGATTAGGTATTTCTCCTAAAAAAAGTATTTCCTAGCTGTTTCTGTCAAAAACACTCGGATGACTCCATGTAGTCTTCAAGCTATGGTCTCCAAAAATATTTTTTCTTATGAAAAGAAAATAGAGCTTCTTACAGAAATCATGGTTTCCAGGTCTGGGAACAAAAGGAGCCTGAAAGATCTTATTTTGACAGAAAATAAGAAAATTACACAGTGCCACTGTGGGTTACGCTACCCAGGTAAATAGACAGGTGCTTCACTAATTGGTGAGGGTCCTTCGTCCAGTAACTGGCAGCCACGTTAACCACCACATTCGCAAAATGCTAAGGCCCCCCCCAGGCAAAAAATAACAACTGCTCTGGCTTAAAACACAGCCGGTATGTTCAACTTCATGATCTGAAAATTCTCTCGCTGCTTTCTGGTTTCAGGGACAAACACTAGATACCCACAGCTTAAAGGATGAGGCTTTATTTTGTCTCATGTTTTCAGTTCATAATGTACTGGCTCCAAAGCAGAGCAGCAAGGCCGAGGGGCCTGGCGGGAGAGAGCTGGGACACACCCATTCAGGCCGCGCCCTTGGGCCACATTCATGCCCCGACCCATTAACCACCCTTTCTAACTAGGCTCCCCCTCCTAACAGCCCATTTAGCTCTAAATTCAGCAGTAAAGGGATCCACCGAAGACTATGGGATCCCCACAATCCAGTCTCCTCCCCAAGCCCCCCTCTGGGCACATGGAGCCCTGGGAGTCATCTATGGTAGGTACAACCTCTAACAATAAGGACACTTAGGTTAAAAGAATCTCATTGTCACCTTTGGAGCATTGTACAGAGCCAACTTGTTACCTGAATCTTGCTAAATGATGAGAAAATATCCAGAACGTATCCCTTCTTTCCTATCCTAATATCCCTAGGGTAAACATACACTCGCAGGAGATAAGGAAATGTTTTTCCATATTGGAGCATTTGAACCAGTAAACCAAAAATATCAAAGAATTAGAATGTTACCTCATAAAAGAATAGATCTATCTTCTAAAAACATCATAGTTGAAGGGTCGGGCTGACAACACCTGAAGTTAGACAGAGAAAGAAGAAAGCACTGGATGTTCTTTATTTCCTAGTGGAAGTGCACAAAGCAGGCTCTGAATTAGTCTTGTAAACACTGACCTGCCTCTGTCTAAACTTCCAGACCCAGCTACCCCTCCATTTACAGGAAAGACGAGGTGGAAGGGTAATGCCTTAGCATCCACAAAATGCAGAATGCATGGAAATGACAGTCTTGTTTCTTCAGTTTAGAAAACTGCAAGGAGAAAAGATGGAGAGGGGAGGGATAAATGAAGAGACTCCGCTCATCAAGCTAATGCAATATGTGGACCTAACTTGGTTCCTGATTCAGACAAATTAACTCCAAACACAACATTCATCGAACGTTTGGAGATACTTGATAAAGTTGAATTATATTGAATTTTTAAAGTCTCATGTTTTAATACGAAGAACGCTTTTCTTCCTGTTAATATACTCAAGTATTTACGAGTGAAATGGGGTGTCTGGTATTGTCTCCCTCTGGCGGTAGATGGAGTTTATAGCAGGCACCAGGTGTGATGTGTTCATGAAGACTGAGCTTCTTAGAAGCCTCAAATCAAGTTGCTTAATGGTCATCCGGGCTTTCCTTTTTCACCTACTCACATTCCAGTTTACCTACCTCTAGCAAGAATTGGCTATTTTGCTTATTGATTCCCTAAAATGGCATAAAAACTTTCCACTTTTTTTTTTTTTTTTTTTTTTTTTTTTTTTTTTTTTTTTTTTTTTTTTTTTTTTTTTTTTTTTTTTTTTTTTTTTTTTTTTTTTTTTTTTTTTAGATTTCCCACATTTCGACCCATTCTGGGCTTAAGCCACTCCTGTGATGGTTATGTTTCAAATTTGAATTCACCATATTTTTCCCTTTTTTTCTTCCTTCTTGACTATCAAATCTGCAGTTTGAGTACATTTGACTACATCCCGTATTTTCTCGACTGCAGCTTATTCCAAAATGAAGTCATTTATTACCTAAATTTTTTTATCATGTTTCCATTACAAATGAGTCCAATGTAGCATGGTAAAATATTTCTTCAGTTCAGGACATAAATATATTATCAGAAAACAAACGCACATTCTCGCATGGAGAGAGACCATGATTTATCTAAAGCAGAAAATTTTTTTAAAGTGGGGTTTGCCCTGTGGTAGCTTCTCCGCTAGCCCATCACTGCGGTCTCCTGCCTTTGTGCTGAGTTGGCCGCCACGTCAGGGGAGTGTCGGTCTTTGGTGTCTGAGACTTTCTCTGACGTCGCCATGCCTCCTCCCGTCTTCTCAGTGCCCTGCAGTCAGCAGGCTGGCGCAGCAGGGCTTCTGAAGCAGTAAGGCCCTTTCCTGGTAAATCCAGGAAGTGGAGCTTTCATCTCCAGAAATCTGCTTTCCAGCGGAAGCGAAGGGACAGGCAGCGGGCGCCCCCAGGCCCTCTGGTTTCCCGGGCCGAGCTTCCAGGCTGCGCCGCGGGGGCCCGAGCTCTTCTCGCAGCGGGCCACGCGCTCCGTCTCCCTCACCGCAGGGATCCTTCCCGTCTGTCGGAGGTTCAGACATAATGTATCCCCACCTCGGGTCTCGTCCTCTAAGAGCTCTGATGAAAGGAGTCCTTGGCTTGCTCGGGTCAAAACTCTGCTGAGATTCAGCGATTCCCCGGTGCCGCTCCCTCCGGCGCTGTGCAGAGGCGGCCGGGCCGAGAGCACATCATCCTGTGCCCCTGTGCAGGGGGCGGCGGCTCTGGACGCTCCCGTGGGGTCACTTCCTGGGACGCCGCTAAGGTCTCCGATCTCAAAGCCACAAGGGCTCATACTTGGAATTTCTACCGATAAAACAATGGAATGACACGCGCGGGAGTGTTTGGTAGGCATTTCGCGCGCGCACGCCGTTCCGTTAGTGCTCGCGAACCTGGGCCTATTCAAAAGTTGTCCCTGTTCTCCTGCCTCCGCTTGCGCAGCGCCAGGCGCTACCTCTGTCCGCAGTTTCCACCTCTGGGCACCCTTCCGGCGGGGAGGCAGCGTCCTGGGGCTGGGCGGCTTCCTCGGCTTGCTTGCTGCCGTGTGATTCACCGACGGGTCTCTCATTTGTAAAGTTAGGATCGTGCCATTGGTCTCAGGAGGTTTTCCAGAGGATGAAGAGGAAGCTGGTGAGAAAATCTGGGTTACTTGTTTTAAAGTCTCTTGAATCCATGTACCCAGACTCCTCAGTGGGATGAACTGGACGCACATGTGCAAATATCACACGGTTTCTCTGCTATGAGCAACAGAAAGGGTCAGTAAGGGCCACACTGTATAAGAGATAGTGTGAAACAGGAGGAAGCTGTTCAAATGAAAAGGAGAATTAGGGTGGAGGGAGGGGGAAAGAAAGGAAAAAGAAAAGCAGAGAAAAAAGATCTTAAAAATATTTGACTTTGTGTTCCTTGTGCGATAGTTCTTTTACCTCTCTTCTATTTCTTGGATAGAAACTGGTCTGTTCAGAGTTTTGTAATCTTTCTTTCTTTTGCTAGTTGTGTTAAATTGTAATTCACTAAGAAACTTCCCATTTCACTGAAGTTTTAAAATTTCTTTGCAGTTCAAAAATGCATGAGAGATATTGTGAAATAGTAAATGTTCAAAGGGAAATGGGGTTTGGGGGTAAATAATGAGGCAAGAAAAAAAATGATGGTTAAAAAAAGGAAACAAAGCTTGTGTATATAGGGGCAGGGGCTGATAAGGTGGGTAGGGGAAAGGCAAAAATGAGAATTAAGTTGTGTCATGTACTGGTACAAATTCTCAAAGTGGAGCGTATTTGTGATATGTATATATAACGTACCAATATAGAGAAAGAAAGAAAGTCATTAATAAAATTAAAAAAATTGTTCAAAGTAGTTTTTTTTTTTTTTTTTGAGACAGGGTCTCGCTTTGTAGTTCAGGCTGGCCCTGAGCTCACTGTGTAGCCCAGGCAAACCTCGAACTCAGCAATCCTCCTGTCTCTGCCTCCTGAGTGCTGGGATGACAGGCGTGAGCCACTACGCCTGGCTCAAAGTAGTTTTTAAGACCAGAAAATTCATATGGTTATTTAGTCCTCATGATCTCATTTGCTCTTCATTTCTTATTGTCATTTAATATTCAAAAATTTGTTTCAATTTGTCCAACATTTTATTTACATATTCTTTCTACTATTTTTTTTTACTTCTACCTCATCAATCTGATTGATACTCTTTATTAGTCTATGTCTGCAATACATTGTAGTTACATTAGTTTTGGGGGACTGGCATATTGATGTACTCTATCTTGAGCATTTTCAATCCTGTCAGCCTCCTAGCTTTCCTCCCCTTTCTTTGCAATCCACTCTTCCTGATCTTACCCATATCCAACAAAGTCTACCTATTCGTTTACTATCTCTTTCCTAAGTGTGTATTTATTTATGTTTTAGGTTTTTCATATAAAGAAATCATATGATATTTAATTTTCTGGGTCTAGCTTAGTTCACTTTATGTTATGTTCTAAGCTTCATCCATTTTCCTGCAGGTGGCATGATTTCCTTCCTCTCTGGCTGGGTGGTCTCCACTGCCTGTGTACACAACCTTTGCTTTATTCATCGGCCTGTTGTGGGCATCTAGGCTGTTGCCACAGCTTAGCTGTTTTTTTAAAAATGCTGCTATGAATATAAGTACATGTGTCACCATGTCTTTGACTCTTTTGAGAATATACCCAGGAGGATAGGACTGGATTGAGTGGAATCTCTATTTTTAGGGGCATTTTTTTTTCAGAGTCTTGCTTTGTAGTTCAGACTAGTTCTGAGCCCACTATGTAGCCCAGGCAAGCCTCAAACTTAGCAGTCCTCCTGCCTCTGCCTCCTGAGTGCTGAGATTACAGGTGTGAGCCACCATGCCAGGCATGTGGTGTGTGGTACTGATGGCTGGTCGGGGTGAATCACCACACCTGGTATTGTTGTATGTGGTTATCAGGATCAAACCAGGGATCTTGCGCTTGCTAGGCAGGTGTTGGAACCACTGAGCTAAATCTGTGGCCCATTTTAAGGGTATTTTTTGAAGAATTTCCACACTGACTTCCATAGTAATTACTATGAATTTTTACCAACGAGCATATGCTAGGTCATTTGAGATATGTAGACATGACTAATGTTCATGACAAAACCCATTATGTTAGAAAATTTTGGAATCCAAGAACATTTGGGTTCTTCAGTGTTTTACTAATCTTGTTTAATTGTTGAGTGGTTAATCTGTCTCCATGATATTCATACAACTATACTAGAAAGATCTCTTTATGGGTTTAGATTTCTGAGCTAGAGGGAATGAAGATGGATAGCGTGAGAAGTATACTCATTATGGTGACAACTATTTTGGATCATTTGAAAGAGAGGGACTGATCTTAAAAGATGTCTGTACAATGATGGGAAAGTATAAGTCATTCAAGATGATATGACATATTGGTTTCTCCTTAGGTGCTTTCAATTCTTTGGTGTAACATAGTGTCTCTGTAAAGTAATTGATAGGCTAGTGCCCATGTGGCAAACCTGCTGCTCCTCTCAGGAGTGACTGCAGGAGTGCAAAGGCTGCAGGGGGGGTGCTCAGGTGTAACGGGTGCACCCAGGGGTGCGCGGAGGCCCTGGGGAAGCCTAGGAGGAGAAAAGCGAGGTACGAGACCTGACTGCCAGCAGTTGTCTCTGCGACGGGTGCCAGTGACTTGATTTGGATATCGATGGATTGCTGCAATCCATCCTCGCACTGTTTAATGTGTCATGATGTTAGGTTCAAAGTAATTTACCCAAACAAAGAGATGACGAGCTTATGATCATTCGTGTAGCTATGGCACACAGAATGGTGGGGATGCCTAGGAAACTGTACCCGGAGGAAATGTGTGTTTGAGAAGAACTGAGAGGAAGAAAACTTGAAAAAAGATAACTATTTATATAAAATGCAAAACGGAATGAAAATCATGCAGGCCTCTGGTTTGTATTTTATGTTCGCTGTTCCTCGCTTGCTTTGGTGAAGTTGGAAAATAACCAGATCAAATCTAAGATAAAATAAGCGTCTCTGAAAATTCTATTAAGTTTGCTTTTATTGGGTTAGATGCAGCTCCAGTGGAGTGAGATGGGAAGATCGGGGTGGTGGAAAATTATAGGCGGGAGATTGATGCTGAGGATTCAGAAGCGCTGTATTAATGTGCTAGCTGAGCCCTACGCTTTGGTGTCTGGCACGCCGCCTGGCTCGTCATGAATGCTCAGCCTGGAGGGCCGCATGGTGGTGGTAAACGCAGCAAAGAGACCCGCAGAGCGGGTCTCCCCCTGCTTTAATGTGAAGTCTATAGTGAGACTGAGCTTCCTCTATCTGTATATGGGGTTTACACTTTGGCTCTGCAGTCATACTATTGAACGCTTTTCTTGCATTAAGGAGATTTGCCATGAGTTTGTGTCTGCTGTTTTTGATTTTTCCATTAGCACTTTAAATATTTTCCTCTTTACTTAAAAATATAAAACCCTAGGTAAGTAACAAAGTTCAATATGAGTGAAATATGTCTTCTGGCATTTTTAACAGGATAAGCACAGACTTTCGTATCACCCACGCTCTCCTCAGATGTTTACTGCTGTTTGTTCCGGCCTGAATGTCACCTGCAGACCCCTCCCGTTAGCCGCCGTTCAGCGTCCATCACCGGCCGTGGGCTGCTGCTCCCGGCTGTCCGTGCTCTCGGAGGCCTTGCGCCCTCGGCTCGGGAGAGTGACTCAGTGGCTCCTCCGGGCTTAGTGCCCGCTGAGGGCTGCTCTCCAGCTCAGATGGGGGCTCACCGGGGCTTCTGCGAGGGGCACAGAGGGCTGGGTGCGTCCTCACGTGGACGGCGAGGGGGACCCCTTGCACCCGGGAATGGATCCTACCGTGGATCCATCACTTCCCCAAAGCTCATTCACCCCTTAGCACTTGGCACTGGGTGGCAGATTTCAGCCTGTGGACTTGGGGCACAGCGACTCCCAGACCGTGAATCTTCTCCAGGGGTGTGGGCCTGCCAGGGCAGCCATGTGTCACCTCTCGGCGGCGCAGGCTCAGAAGACGTCACCGGGCGGTGCCCCTACTGTGCAGACCACACGGAGCTGACTTCCACGGGTCTCCCATGAGACTCCTCCTGCCCTGGGGACGGAGCCCAGGGCTCGGGTGATAGGTTAGAAGCATGTGGCATTGTGCCCAGCATAGGAAGAAACAGCAATTTCTCTTGTAGTTCCGGGATCGAACCCAGGGCCCTGCTTATGCTGGACCAGCGCTGTCCCCCGGCACCACCTCCCTCGAGTGGCTCCTTGGTGCCATGAGAGGACATGGCGGGCAGGAGATATTTGTCACCCTAGCATGGCACACTCCTGCACCCACTCTGTTTACTGCAAGCACAGTAGGAAGGGTGCACTCTAAGAGGACAGTGAAAGGTAAAGGGCAGGAAATACACAGAGCACTAATGTGGTTGTTTATTGTATCACAAACTGTACGTTACTGTGCGTGCTGTACTTTATACAACTGGCAGCACAGTGGCTCTGTCACATCAGCGCCACACAAATCTGCGTTCTGCGTTGGGCTCGGACACGACACTGGCTACAAATTTCCTCAGCAGCGGGAGTTTCTCGGCTTTGTTCTGGTGGAAGCTGCCACCACTGGGCGCGAAGAAACTTCTTTCACTAGCTAAGGGGGCCGAGCAGAATGCAGGGGCTCCTGGTCCCACGCCTGTCCTCGCACTGCCTTCCGTTCTTCTCAGTGAAGGCCTCCGTTCTGACAGTGCACACCGAGGCGAGTGGCCCTCACTGGGGCTGTGGCCCCGGAAGCCACAGGCCGAGACCTTCCCTGGGTTTCCAGCCAGCTCAGCCCCACAGCGGCGGGATGTCAGGAAACACCGGAAGAGTCCAGGTGATTTACAGAGCATTGAAGGTGAGATTTGAACTCCTGAGCCCATCCCTTCTTTGCCCCACTTTGTCCAGCAATGTTAGAAGCTGCCAGCTTAGCTTATTGGTTTCTTCTGTATTAAGCTTCTCCCGGGTAGCAGAACCAACAGAATCTATATGTAGTTATGAAAGGGGATTTTTTTTTTGAGACAGGGTCTCACTTTGTAGTCCAGGCTGTCCCTGAGCTCATTATGTAGCCCAGTCAAGCCTTGAACTCAGCAGTCCTCCTGCCTCTGCCTCCTGAGTGCTGGGATTACAGGAGTGAGCCACCACGCCCGGTTGAAAGGAGATTTATTAGATCAGTTTGGGAGCAGGATGCAGCATGCTTTCTTAGTATCACCCACATAGTGGGGGAGCTCTTGCTTAACTGAACCCCCATAACCCACCAACAAATAACAGACAGAGAAATCTCTGGAGTGTATTCAATGAAGTGTAGAGGAGCTGAGATTGTGGAATCTCACATTATAAGCCCATCTTTTATAACCATTTCCTACCCTTTGAAGTGTCTCCTTGAGATTCTTTTTTTTTTTTTTTTTTTGCTTTTGAGACAGGGTCTCGCTTTGTAGTTCAGGCTGGCCCTGAGCTCACTATGGTGCCCAGGCAAGCCGCCGCAAACTCAACAGTCCTCCTGCCTCTGCCTCCCGACTGCTGGGATGACAGGCGTGAGCCACCACTTCCGGCACTGTGGTATGCGGTGTTGATTGTAGGTGGGCATGTCTCCAAGCCCAGCATTATATGTGGTTACCAGGGATCGAACTCAGGACCTTGCGCTTGAGAGGCAGGTGCTGGAACCACTGAGCTAACCCTCCGGCCCTCCTTGAGAGTCTTTAAAAATTATGTGATTCTCATTTTTTGTGAAAGCTAAACCCAACATTCCCGGAGCAAGGAGAGTAACTTGGGTAGCACAGGGGTATGTGCTTTGGAATGAACTATTCCAGGGGAGAATTTCAGGTTTGCCGCTTACTCTTTTGTGCCATCTTAGCAAATTGCTTAACTGTCCTGCCCATAAGTCCTGTAGGCATGGACACTGCTGTGGTCACTGTGAAGAATACATGAGAGGCAGAAGCAACGTGCTGATGGGTCTCCAGGGTGGTTAATGTTGGCTGATATCACTGGGCGGTTAACTGGCCTACTGAAAAATAAATGCTTTGCTTCTTCCAGAAGAAAACAAAGGGAATTAATGTCTGCAGAGTGTAATTGGCACCAATAGATCATATCTATGTCTACATCAATTTTAAACAAAAATTATGAGGTTTTAATGCAGGAGTTTATCTGGTAATTGGGATTTGAAATTTTTGGTCTGTAACTGTACAGACTACTGCAGTAATTTAGTATATGTGCTGCCGAAGCGAGCACTACTGCAGTAATTTAGACCTTTGTGTGGCATCTGTTCGTTTCTTTTTCTCTTTTTTTTTTTTTTTTTTTTTTGAGACAGAGTCTCGCTTTGTAGTTCAGGCTGGCCCTGAGCTCACTATGTAGCCCAGGCAAGCCTGGAACTCAGCAATCCTCCTGCCTCTGCCTCCCGAGTGCTGGGATGACAGGCGTGAGCCAGCACGCCCGGTGCCTGTTCGTTTCTTTAAGGGGGCAAATGGAAATGGAAGACGGAAACCTTCCTTTTCTTAGTGGGTCACAGGAGACAGGTGAAACCTCTTTCCCAATGAAAGTTAAAAATGCACACCGGAAGTAAGATGGAAAAGCCACGGACACAGGGCTGTCAGCGCAGGTGAAAGAGGTGCACAGGCCGCGCGCTGTGGGCGTGGAGATCGCGGCCCCTCAGACGGTCGGGGAGGCCAAGGGTGGGCACCGGACGGCTTCTTTCTTCCTCTCCGCCTGCGTGTCTGAGTTGGCTTCCTGGTCGTGCCCGTTTTGATCCATGATGACGCTGCCTTTTCACCTGCCGAGAGGAAGGTGCCCTCAGAACTCAGGGTCCGAAGGTCATGTAATTAATGCCTGGGTGATCATGCTCTCCCGAGGAAGACCAGCACACGCATGTAATGAACAAGGGCACTTTTATTAGCACAGCATGCAGTGGGTCTACCGATATTGGATTTGGAGACCCAGGAGAATGGGTACCCCGCCTTTTAAGGGCATTTCCGGTTACACACGGGAGGGGGGACCTAAACCTTCTAGTAATTGGCTAACAGTTTGAACTATCATCTATTGGGTGGTCATTGGTAGAGGAGGAACAGGAAGTACAGAGTCATCTTGTGAGAGGGCTAACAAATGAAATCTTTGGTGGGAACAGGTCTGGGGACCCCTCAGGCTACCAGGCGATCGCTGTTTCCTGGCAACCAGCATGACCACGCTTACAGTTTTTCAGGGAAATTTACACAATTAGCAAGTTGTCACAGTTGTTTTTGCAGATTATATATCACATCTGCACAGCATGTTTTTACAAAGTACAAAGTTTGTTCATGTTTTAAACACCAGATAGGGGTGACTTATAAAATGAAGTTTCTTTGGTCCCAGCAGTCACGGCACAGACAAGCACTCTTTGAATCCAGACACACGGCGCCCGCCGTCCCGCTGCTTGCGGCGTTCAGAGGCCCCACTGCGCCGGCCGCGCCTCACACCCAGACACCTCATTATCTGCTCCTGCTCGGTGCTGTCAGCCGGGGGCACGTTCGGGGAGACAGGTCCTCCCACTCCCAGCTTTGTGCTGCTGAAACTGTTTGGTTGGCACAGATCACATTACGTTTTAATTTGAGACGCACTTTATCTTAACTCATTTCATTCTGAATCCTGATCATTTTCAACAGTGTTTTTCCCGAGCGTTACACTGCAGAAATACTTCAGCACAGCAAATGTGCTCATTGCGACCTTCGCTTCTTCTCGGCAGAATTTTCCCTGCCGGGCTGGTCCCCGGATCCACCTCTCCTCCTGCTTCCCCGCGGTGTTGCGTTCTGGGGTCTGGATTCCGAATCTCACAGAGGTTGATTTGTTGTGTTTACCTCTCTGCCGTCTTCCTGGAAGTCTTCTCCTCAGATCATTTCACTGTATTTTTTTTTTTTCTTTTGAGACAGGGTCTCCCTTTATAGTTCAGGCTGGCCCTGAGCTCACTATGTAGCCCAGGCAAGCCTGGAACTCAGCAATCCTCCTGCCTCTGACTCCCGAGTGCTGGGATGACAGGCCTGAGCCACCACGTCAGGCACTGTGGTATGCAGTGTTGATTGTTGGTGGGCGTGTCTCCACGCCCAGCATTATATGTGGTTACCAGGGATCGAACTCAGGACCTTGCGCTTACGAGGCAGGCACCGGAACCACTGAGCCAACCCTCCGGCCCCATCTCACTGTATTTTTAATCCAAGTTATATTCAAGTTTTGTTGCCATGGCTGATTCCTCTGACTGGCTTTCTGACATCCTGTGATGCTGTATAGTTATTTCAGAAATACAGTTGTGCCGTGTATCTGTGTGTTCCAGTCTATTTTTTCTACAGTATCACGTCCAACCAACCATGATTCAAAAATACGTTTAAAAATGTCCCTGTACTGAACGCATAGGCTTTTTCTTATCACTGTTCTTGAAACAATCTAGTGCAACATTTATATTTTATGGTATCTATGGGTTGGGGGCCCTTGGACCCCATGGATACTGAGGGACAGGTATCTATTGTTTATTATTAGATTGCAAAAGGGAGGAGACTCCCTGCCGTGCCGAGCACTGAGCGAGGGAACCACTCCCAGGTCTTTCAGGCCCAACTCAGCAAATTTCCACACTGACACTGCGGGTGGGCGTGTCGGATCGAAAGAGGCTTTGAATCTCCAGAGACTACGTGCAAACACTGGCCTGAACCTCTGAGAAGACTGGCGTTAGGTTCAAGAGAGATCTATGAGTCCTTCTCCTGCTAATCCTGTTTCCTAGAAGGTTATGGAAATAGGTGTGAGCTTGGCCAGGCCGCCACGGCACACGTACAGACGGTGTTACGTCTCACCGTTCTGGAGGCCCCAGAGAGCGAGGCATTGTGGGTTTGGGTTCTCGTCCCGGCTGTGGATGAGCCGCTGTACCCCATCCTCACTGGCTCTCTCTCTGCGCCTGACTGTCCTCTGAGGCTCTCCTTTTAAGGATTCAATCAATCAGACTCCTCCTCTCACCTTACAGACTACTTTCACGAACAGAGGCCTGAGGTGTCAGAGGCCAGGACGTAAGTCTGTGAATCTGAGGTGACAGGACTCAGGCCGAATCAGAACACTGGCTTGAAAATTAAAATTTGGAATCTCAACGGCCTTGAGTTCACTCTAGAAGTTTTCCCTGGTCGGATCTGCTCGCCCCACTCTTGCTAGTGGACAGTCCAAATGCACGTTTTCCCTCTCAAACTGGAGCACTGTGCGCGAGTTCTGAGGATCACCGAGGCCAGAATCGATGAGTCCTCAATATTTATCGAGCACCGGCTACACGGAGGGCGCTGCAGCAGGAGCGCCGGGTGGACAGTGTTGACTGTGCTGTGAGCCAGCGTCAGGCTGTCTTGTGAAACAGCCCTGGCACTGGCCTCAAGCTGCGAAAGCAATCGAAGGGGCAGGTCCGATTCAGGCGCCTGAGACCTGGGCGTGTCAGTTCCCCTCGAAAGATGGATGGCTTAGTACGTGTGCTCCTGACCACGAAGCAGCCCTCTGGACGGAGCTGAGGTCAAGAGTGCTCGGTGATGATCTATCTCCATGTGAGGAGCGAATGCGAGGTTGGGGGGACTGGATGGGGGTGCTCAGAAGGGAGAAGTGAGCACAGAAAAGGGGTGTAAGAACCCTGCAGCTTGACAGACAGGAGCTGAGCCTGGGGAGACACGTCGTGAGGAACGCTCCAGTCCTTTTGTTTTTTAGGTTTTAACTAGAAAAAGATGGTTTATTCGTCCGTATTCGCCGCACAAAGTGATTCCCTTCCTTGTGGAGAGCTGGTGTGCACACGTCATGCGTCCTGGTTCCTTCCACGCCTCCTCCCCTCCCCCGCACCCTGCGGTCCTCTCCCCTTTGCAGGAGACCTGGTCCCACGCTGCCTGCTTGTCTCCGCGGCGCTGGCTGCTCAGAGGCAGGAGCCCCGCCCGCCCCTCCAGACCCACCTGTGGGAAGCGGCCCAGCACGGTGTAACTGGACCACGCATTTATGCCTGGGGTTTTGGGGAATAACTCCTGAGTCGGGGGTCTGCGCTTTATGGTGCTGCCCAGAATATACCAGAGGATCTGCTCTAACAAGGAGCTGGGTTACCACCGGAAAACGTGTCCTGGCCCCGGGAAAATTCCCCTATTCCTGTGCTGGGCCCGCTGACCATTGTCTCTCAAGTTAGCAATGTGTTGTTTCTTTTCCAGTTTCTACGCAGGCTAGGACAGAGTTCAACAGAGTTAGAGAATTAATTAACTGTATGATCGATGCACTTATTCTTCTGGTCTTATTCTAAGTTTTTTTTTTTTTTTTTGAGACAGGGTCTCGCTTTGTAGTTCAGGCTGATCCTGAGTTCACTATGTAGCCCTGGCAAGCCTCGAACTCAGCAATCCTCCTGCCTCTGCCTCCTGAGTGCTGGGATGACAGGCATGAGCCACCATGTCCGGCACTGTGGTATGTGGTATTGATTGCTGGTGGGCGTGAGTCTCCACACCCAGCATTGTATGTGGTGTCCGGGGATCGAACTAAGGACCTTGCGCTTGCGAGGCAGGCACCAGAACCACTGAGCTAACCCTCCGGCCCCTTCTGGTCT
Source organism: Thryonomys swinderianus (assembly GCA_004025085.1). Lineage (NCBI taxonomy): Eukaryota > Metazoa > Chordata > Mammalia > Rodentia > Thryonomyidae > Thryonomys > Thryonomys swinderianus. The sequence continues at coordinate 3,029 of PVIC010001473.1, read as the reverse complement.
TATTCTATTAAAAGTTAAGCATTAATAGAAAGTAGTACAAGGAAGTTAGAGTTAGGGAAAAGATTTAAGAAAATTGTAGTTTGACATTTTGAGAAATTGATTCTAGACTTATGATCATCATGTTTATAGTTACCATTTGTTTCTGTTCTCGTTTCTGAGAAATGTACTGATTTCTTGACTACCTGTTTTTGTTTCTACCAACCCAACGATAAATGTATAATAGTAACATTATTGACGTCATGTTACCCTTCTAAATCAGTATAAATATAGCCTGATCAATAAACACGGTGCCTGCTTGGTACTGACTGAGAGGTCCTCCCGATCCCATCTTTGTCTGTCTTCGTCTGTCTTGTGTTTTCTTCATCCTCACGCCCCGACTCAGGTACTGTCCGATTGCCAGCAGGCCCTGGCACCCACCGGTGTCTCCCGCTGGCTCAGCTTGGAGCCTGGTTGCTGAGAAATGCAGCGAGGAGAACGGAGAGCGACGCGATCACAAAATGAACCCTCCGCGTCGCTCACCCTGAGGAGCTGCGTGACCTGGGCCACGCTTGAGAGAGTACGCCTCCGGGTGCCCAGATTTGGGAGCCTCCTCGGAACACATCAGAGTTTCCGAAGCCTAAAGATCGGCGTGGACAGTGGAGGCTTCTCTGGGACGGTCACAGTGGTGGTGGCTACACAGAAGCCCAGGCGAGTGAAGCTTCTGGCCGACCGCGGAGTCCCCTCCTTGAGCCGGTGCAGCACGGCAAAGTCAGCCTGAAGTCGGGGCCGGTGGCCGAACGGGGTTGCTCTACACGGCTCCCCCGCTCTGAGCGAGCAGACCACAGTCACCAACCGCGGTGTGAGACAGAGCAAGCCCCGTGCGGGTCCTACCTGCGGCCTCTGCGCGTTACCTACGCCCTTCGCTGCCCGGAGACCTCGCGCGGCCTGCTTGGGATCGGAGGCCTGCAGTGTCTCAGTCTCCATGTGCAAAGCCTTGCATTTTAGGCTTGTTAAGACTCCAGCCTCCACACCCAGGAGACACGGCAGAGCAGGAACACTGGCCGGCGGAGTGCTGTGAGCAGCGGGTCCCCGACGGGGCTGCCTGGGGACAAGGACAGGGACAAACTGGGTGACCCAGTGGGCCAGAGGAGCCTGCGGAGGTCCACACTGCTAAGCCCCGGGAAGGCCGGGAGGGAGGGTAGAGGATCTGGAGGGTGAGCAGAAGGGATCAAAGTCCTGCTGTATTCTTTCTGTATTTCAGGTGATTCAAGCATTGTTCAACAACGCACTGCCTTACCTGTAGGGAAAGCCCTCGTTTCCAGTTCAGCTCTGCGAAACACCGTTTGCTCCAAGGCCTGGACACAAGGCGTCTGCCACGTTCTGAGGATCCACAGTGATTTATTTGTCCTCCCCTGGAAGCACACAGGTGCTGCTTGGACTCTGCGAACACAGACCCTGGTGTTAAGTGCGTAGTTATTAAACCCCAGTTGATACCTAGTTTATCGCTGTAGGCTTTCAAATGCCTACCACGGTACTTCGGACAGGAGTTGTTCTATTCTATTTGTGTTGCTGTTTAAAGTGGCCAACACTAGGCAGCAGGGAGAAGACCCGGGTCCCCCAGAGAAGAGCAGGCCTCGGGCAGACGGCCAGCGTCCGTCCCGTCACAAGGACAGCATTGCAAGTGCGCCTTCCACAGCTCTCCTTCTGGGGGCTCAGCCTGAGGAGGCCCAGCAAGGGGACCCCTGCCCGGAAGTGCTGCGGACAGTCGTCGCCTTTTCTGAGGTTCCTGTTTCCAGTCTTCGCGGTGCCTCTGCCCGTTGTCGGCTGTCCCGCCCTCCTGTCTCACTCCTTTCCAAGAGGAGGAGGCAGGTTTGCTGTCGGTTCTCAGCCTGCTTCTTGCTGTGCATCGCCAGCCCTTCGTTTCCCCTTCTTTGAACTGTTATTAAGCTGCTGTTGTCCTGAAGTTGTGGTAAAGATCTCAGCAGAACTGGAAAGAAATCGGTTCCTTAGGGCACATCTCCCAATTTTGCATTCGTGTTTGAATTTTGGAATCAGTAGTAATACTCAACATTTTTTCGGAAGTGTTTTAAACTTCTCGAATGTATTGGTATGGGTAGGTTATTGCGTATTTTGGATCTTGATTATGCTTTCAAGCGTCTTAATTATTTCTCCAAGTTTTGTTCATCTGAAAATTTTCCATCCAGAACGTAGTTGAAAGCGCGGCCGTGGGTGTTCTGCTCCGGCTGAATTTGATGGATTAAGCAACACTCTTCAGTTCTTGCGTTTTCACCTGGGTATTAATTCACTCCGTTGTAAATTCTCCAGATCACATTTCTTCATCTAATTTGCAAGCACCTCATTAAACTATTCAAACACTTTGCTACAACTGAAGCATAATCTTTTCTGCCAAGCTTGCTGTCAGAAAATGATATTAAGTTAACTTATATGATTTATTCTTCATAGGCTTAGGCTGGCTGCTAGTAGTTAATGCTTGCAAATGTTCACATGTCCTATTGATATTTTGTTCAAGATATCTGCCGGTGGTTAAAATATGCTTTCTGTTACTCTGCGATTTACAGGATATGCATTTGGATAACAGAACATTTCCTTGCATGCTATTCCGCCTCCTGCCATCTCTTCCATTCATCATGTTTTCAACACTGATATTTGTCCTGCATTTCACTTGCAGAGTCTTTTAGTATTTGGGGATAAAATTCCCCCTGGTTAGAGTCACTTGAAATTCAAACAAACCAAAACCAAAAACCAAACCAAAACAAAACAAAAGCAAACTAACAGATAAGATTGCTTCAATTCTCATGTCCCCAGGTTTGGATTACGATTCTTAAGATTAGTCTAGACTTCTGGTTAGCAAAGTACTGCAGGAAGGTAGATAATCGCAACCAGTGGGTTTCTTGCTTCTTTCTTTCAATTATATTGTTTTGTTATCCTTTCCCTGCAACGAACAGACAAAAGCACTAAACCAACCCAAACCCAAAATTGGCAAAACAAAACCAAGCTGAAACCAACCTCCTTTAACTGGTATTAACTTG
>PVIC010001472.1:57389-91327 GCA_004025085.1 Thryonomys swinderianus | reverse complement strand
AGGAAGGAAGGAAGGAAGGAAGGAAGGAAGGAAGGAAGGAAGGAAGGAAGGAAGGAAGGGAGAGAGAAAGACAAAGATAGCCACTCAAATCTGTCTTTGTAAAATTCACTTAGAACTTAGTGAAAAAATGATTTTGTAAACTAAGAAATTTGCTTAGGAAAATCATTTTAAAATTTGTTTAACTTTAGTGCCAGGGACTTAGCTTAAGTGGTAATGTACCCATCTTGGAAGCACAAGGGGCCAAGTTTGATCCCTGGTACCACAAAAAAAAAAAAAAATTGAGTAACTTTAAAAATGACCTCAAAAAACAATACAAAGCAGTTATTATTATGAGTGAGTCCTTTCAAATCTTCATGAAATGTGAGCTTCAGGAAATGTTTTTCTAAATGTGTAAAACATATTTTGGAAGCTAAATGATACCTCAGACCAAATTCCACTACAGAGAGAAAATTATTAAAATAATGACTTGTCTCAATTGTAAATACAGATTCAATAAACCTGAAAACAAAAAAAGCAATTTAATCAATAAAATTCTATGATATATTGCAAAGAATGTCCATTAATCAAAGAATATTTCCTAAAACTATAATTGGTCTTAATGTTCATAAAATAATTTCTATATCACTTCAATAATTACAGTTGGAAAATGAAAACTCAGATAACTTAATCCAGGAATCTGATAGTCTCTTAACACAAAAAAATTAGACCTGTCTTAAGCTAATACGAGCGCCATTCTGAACATGAAATGCTGGAGATATCCAAAAATATGAGCTGAAGGCACACTATGCTACTGTTAATATTCAGTGTAGTTATGAAAAGTCTGGTCAATGTACTTTAAAATTTGAATGCAATGTATGGGAGTAAATACTTATAATTAGCAAGGTATGGGAGTAAATACCTTTAATCCCAAGTGCTTGGGAAACTAAGATAGGAGAATACAAATTCAAGAGCAGCCTGGGCAACTTAGTGAGACCTGTCTTCAAATATTTAAACAGTTCAGTAATAGTGTGTTTGCCTAGTGTGTAAACCCTTCAGTTCAACGTCCAAAGAAAGAAAGGTGGGGATTATAGGGAGGGCAGGAGAATAGCAAAAAGTGAGAATCAATATGAGTCATGTACTGGTACAAACACTCAGTGTTGAATGTGATCATAATGTATATATAAAATGTGCCGATAAAATCAATTTTAAAAAAGAAAGAAAGAAAGAGGAGAAAACTCTGGTGTGTAGGAAATGAAATCACCACCATTTGATGTGATTTTATTATATACCAAAGAAAGAAACAGAATCAACTGAAAACCTCATAACTAGTGAAACTCAGTAAAATAAAAATATTTTTTATAAAATAGAAAGCTTTCCAATAGATTCACCAAATTGCTTAGTAAATACCTTGAAAAACTAATCCAAATAGCTACAAAACTTTGAAAATGCCTAAAACTAATCTTATTGTAAACTATCTGAAATTGCATCAAATGGCAAAACTTTATAGAAATACAAAATTTTTATAAATAAACATAGCATGTTCTTCCTTGATATTAAAGATATCTAGCATTCTTGTCAAAATAATGTTCAGATTAATTGCAAACTTCAAATTCAATTAAAATACCAGTGAAATTTCTCAATTTGTCTGAATGATTTTAAGATTCATCTAAAATAATAAAATGTTGACACCGGCTTTATCAAAATGTGAAAGAAAAAAGTGGTAAGTGAGGATTTGGCCTACTAAACATAAAAACTTTTATGAAACTACAATACTTTAGATGATGCAGTAATAGCCCAGGATTTGACAGATTAATGGGACAGCCTACATGGCCTTGAAATAGGACTAAAAATATATAAAAACTTAATGAAGAATGATAAATGAAAAATCACATACCATAAAAATGCTGGAAGTAACACTGGTGAACATAAAACTGATTTAAAAGCAAGAGAATACATCACCGAGAAAAAGATAACATAGATTTGACTGCATAATTTTTAAAAATTTGTATGTGACTGAAATAAAGTTTATCTAATGTAACATCAATAATATTTTTAAAGTTGACGACAAAACTCTGTTAGAACAAACCATAAAAATATTCAAAAGCAAACTGAAACCTTGCAGAACTACTTGCAACACAAGATTATTTACGTATTCATCAGAAAAATAAAGACACACTATTTGTTTTCTATTACTGCTGCAATAAATGATTACAAATTTAGTGACTTAAAACCATACAGATTTATTTTCTAACATTTCTGGCGGTCAGAGCTCCACAATCCTGCCCCCTGAGCTAACGTCAAGGTGTCCACGAGGCTAAGATGTCCACAGAGTTAGTCATTCTGGATGCCCTCAAAGAAGGCCCTTTCCCTGTCTTCCCTGTCTGTTATTTATTTATTCCGCTCCACCCTGAGTGCACAGTGGCTGTATATCGTTCTGGGTTCCATCGGGGCAGAGTTATACATGCACAAGACACACTTCCGTCTTCCCGCACTTTCCTTCTTCCGGGCTGCAGACCCCATCTGCATTCCTTGCCTGTGGCCTCTTCCTTATCTTCAAAAGCTTCCAGTCTCTCTCCTCAAACCTCTGCTGCCACTTCTTAGCTCCTGTTCTGACCCCAACCCTCCTCCCTCCCCCCGCCGTCTCTTCCCTGTCGTGATCCCGCTTGGATGACCTGGAATAATTCTGCAGCTCAAGGTCTTTACTTCAAACACAGCTGCAAAAGCCCCTCCACCACCTAAGGCCCCACACCACAAGACTGGGGATGTCTCTGGGAAGCAAACGTGCAGCTGGCCCTACACCAGTAGAAGAACAGTAACGAGACGAGACAGAATTAGACGATCTTTTAAATGTCCAGTGAATCTGTGAAACACATATTCAATCTCTCTAGAACTCTAACAACTGAAAAATAAAACAATAGTAATGTGATCCTTCTTTCTAAAGCATTCTAAAGGACAACGAGGTGATATGTGTCAGAAACCATAGACGTTCATGTTATCCGACCCAATAATATCATTTGTTGAACTTTTTCTTGAGGAATTACTTGAAAGAGATTGGAAATGGACAATACAGTTATTAACCGCAGTATTTTTAAAGTGTAATAAATTTTAAAACTATGTCCAATAAGGCATTGGTTAAATAAGTTATGCAACTGCTTGGGTTTGAATTTTTCTTTCATAGTACCGGATACGAGCTGAGGGCTTGAGGCCTGCTGAACAGTGCCCTCCCCCTGAGCTGTGTGTCTCCAGCCCTTTCCTTGAGTTTCCGTCCTGAGACAGGACCTTGCTAGATTGCCCAGGCTGGCCTCAAACTTTCCATCTTCCTGCCTCAGCCTCCCTAGTATCTGAGGTTAGTGTGCTCTGCCAGGTGCAGGGACGCACGAGTGAGTCTCCTACAGCCACTACAATTAGACCTCGTAGGATTTTTAATGGCCAGAGTTATTCTCCAGTTGACTGCTGAGGACCAAAAGTAAATAGGACACAGACCGTTGCATATAAAATATATGCAAATAAGCTCATCATGGATAAATGAGAGTCATGGGACTGATGGTTATTTTTATTCTGTTATTCTTTTTATATCTTCTAAATTTTTACAAATAAACATTATTACAGTTATAACCATTTTTAAAGGTAATTTATAAATTCCAAAGCAAGGGGTGACAGATGCTGGCCATACCGCCTTAGAATTCTGAGCAGTATGGAAAACAACACCCCCGCCCCGAACGGCAGCTCCCACACATCAGAGGGGAACCAGCCATACACACCATTTCTTCCACAAGCACAAGCAGCCCCGGGTGCACTTCTGGAGCTCACCATGGCCTGGGAAAGAACCCCCAGAGCAGGGTCAGACACAGAACCCCCGATTCCAGCCAGAAACAAGCCTGCGCCCTGCATCTGGCCCCAAAGGATTCAGGGCATATTACGCACCCTTCCAAGTCAGAAGGGGAGAATTAAACGGTATGAGTTTCAATTAAATTCTACTGTAGGAAAAAGAGACTAACTGGACTGGAGTGAAGAACATACTGGGTGAACACATGACACAGGGCACAGGTCATAGTGGCACTTTCCCCACTAGAACCAACAGCGGCCCTCTTAGCAGGCTCTTGGGGGAACACACGCTCAAGCATGGCTTGGGGTTACCTCACAGACTCTGTTCCTAAACCAATGCAAAGTTAGCACTGTAATAACAGGTTTTTGTTTGGCTGGTTTTGTTCATCGCCATCGGCTGTCTGTTAAAACAGTTTCTGGGGCCGGAGGGTTAGCTCAGTGGTTCTGGCGCCTGCCTCACAAGTGCAAGGTCCTGAGTTCGATCCCCGGTAACCACATACAATGCTGGGCATGGAGACACGCCCACCAACAATCAACACTGCATACCACAAGGCCGGACGTGGTGGCTCACGCCTGTAATCCCAGCACTTGGGAGGCAGAGACAAGAGGATTGCTGAGTTCGCGGCGGCTTGCCTGGGCACCATAGTGAGCTCAGGGCCAGCCTGAACTACAAAGCGAGACCCTGTCTCAAAAAGCAAAAAAAAAAAAAACCAGTTTCTGATGCCTACTAGCTACTCAGTTAGTAAATTAAGGTTGGTTCAGTAGAATTGCCATAAAGCTTTAGTTTATCTTCTCATAGTTAGCTTATCACTTCTACAGGGTTTCAACTCCAAACTACTCAGAGCCAGCTTGGTGACTTAATGAAGACATCTAGTACCCTCCGAGGAATTCCATATTGGAGAAAACACTATCTCAGAGGACGTCAGGGTCAGATCCTTCTTTTTAGTGTGAGAAGACTCATTCCTCAGAGTCTAGAGAGAGCCACCCAAGAGCACCCCTCCGTCTGCAGAAAGGTCCAGGTAACCACTGCGCAGCTGAGGGCTGTGTCTTGGCCTTCCTGTGTCGGTTCCCTTCATGTTACCGTAACAAAAGGCTGAGGTGACCAATGGAAGAACTAAAGAGCCTTCATTTGGTTCATGGTTTCAGAGGTTCCCGTCCATGATTTCTTGGGTAGGTCGGGGCGCAGGACATCACTGCAGGATGCCTGTGCACCTTATGGCAGCCTGGAAGCGAAGAGGGAGACCGGAAGGGGACAAGGACACAGTGGCCCCTGAAGGGCATGCTCCCATGACTAGTTTCTTTCCACTGAGCCCGGTGACTAAAGACACCAGCATACCTCATTAGCACAGCCGACTGAGGACCGCGTCTCCCGGGACCGCCCAGGCCCAAACCAGAACTCTTCCTCCCCCCGAGTCAGGTGCCACTAGACTCTAGACGGGTAACTTGCAGGTGGAAGCACATTTTGTCAGGCCGAGTCAGCCGCTCCCCACAAACAGGACCCCTCACTGTACTACCTCACACCCTCCGTCCCTTGCAACAATCACTTTCATACGGCTGGAACTAAAAACGTAATACATGCAACATCTCCCAAGACTCACGGCAAAGATCCTTCTTCAGATCAGTTGTCAACTGCTGTGGAAACTAGTTGGAGGAAAGTCCTTTCTGGAGACTGAGCATCGCAAGCCCAGTGGGCTCCCTGGACCTTGTAATTACACTGTTCATCCTTGAAGTCTCTGCATTTGACATTTTGCCACTGCAGGCTCATTAAATAAAGTCCTTATTACAATAAAAGAGCATCCTGCAGCAAGTGCCTGGCCCGCTGGCACTGAGTTGGGGATGACGCCAGTAGGTTTACTGTGTTGTCTGGTTGCTCCAAATCAGCTTGGCCGAATCAGCAGCCCTCAAGTGGCTTCTGCGTGGTCGGGACAGGAAGAGACGGGGGCCAGAGCATGCCACTCTGCCAGTGCAGGCCACTCGCTGACCCTAGGAAGAATCCGTCGTGTGGGACCTACCTTTCTCACATTCAAGAAAAAGACTGAGGCAGATAAATGACCAGGGTGACTCACAACCAGGAGCTGATGGCAGCCACCAGCAATAGGCACCATCCCAAAGCAAAAGAAAGACTTCAGCTGCCGCTTGTCTCACCTGAATATTTTTGTTGTTGGAGAAAACTAAAACTCAAACAATAAGCATAATATCTGAAATATGAGATCTGACGTTTCTTTTTTTTTCTTTTTTCTGAAGCATCCTATATAAATTTATGAAACTGCAAAGAAAATGGAAGCAGAGAAGGTCTCCTCTGAGCTGGGAATATGACAAGTATATTTATGGATGGCTGAGTCTCATTAATTGGAGGCTTTTGTGAAACTGCAGGTTATTCTTTGTAACTTCTAGTATCTTGTTCCTCCTTACCATCTGTATGGGCAGGGTTTTAAGCAGAGGGGTCTGTGATCTGGGAGAACCTACTCATTTTTAGTTTCTATCAGGACATCCAGTAGTGAATCGATAGAGGCTCCTAGTCGCAAAAGGACCGTGGCTTTTTCCTGCTGCCGGGAGAAGAGCTAATGAAGACAATTCCCTTCCAGTGTTCACGCAAATGAAAATTCGTATTAATTGAACACTAAGTGCTTCAGGAACATCCACCAAGTCTTCCTCGCTTCTCACCGCCCCCCTCCCACCATCTCCTCTGTCAATACACTGGGTGGGGAGAGTCTCCTCCGATTGTCCCCAAACAAATCAGTGTGCAGGGAAGTGATTTATCATTCATGAAAAGCAATCAGATTGCTTGGGGCCGACAGCTGTTCCCAAAATACAGCTGAGAAACAGACCTTTGGCAAAGCGTAACATTTGGAACAAAATCATATTACTGTACTTCAGCTGGCAATAAGAGAGGCTGACAGTGAACTTAATAAGCAAAACACCAGGCAGCCGGAAATGTATTCACTAGTCTACAGTCATGAACAAAAATGGTCATTTTCCCATTTTTCGTAAGTTAATCTTGCAGTCAGACAAGACACCTAGTGAAAGTAAAATATTCTCTTTACTATTTTTTTAATTTAAGCAAATTTTTAGTAAAGAGGTTTTTTTTTTTTTCCTCCACACAATTCATTATGGGAAATTGACCAGAAGGAGAAAAAATGATGAAACATGTTGAAAGGTTAAAAAGGGACACAGCTTTTACTGGAAGAGGAAGAATTCCAGTATATTCCAGCCTCCAGGTCATAATTCATTTCATTTCTCATGTTGAGAACACTTTTCCCCTATCGTCCTCCTTGTCTAAAACCTAACTGCCCTTTCAAACAAAATATAGAGCCTCGCCGGGCGTGGTGGCTCACGCCTGTCATCCCAGCACTCGGGAGGCAGAGGCAGGAGGATCGCTGAGTTCGAGGCTTGCCTGGGCACCATAGTGAGCTCAGGGCCAACCTGAACTGCAAAGCGAGACCCTGTCTCAAAAAGAACTATATAGAGAGAGAGCCTCATCCTCCTCTCTGCCTCAGGACCAGAGCACCCTCCACTCCTCCCCTTGTGGGCTCATCTCTGACTCACCAGAGCCGGGGTGTCTCGCTTCTCCGCCCCACCCGCCATCCCGGGGAGACCCCTTTCCGGCCATTTCACGAGCTGCAGCTCGGCAAGGTCCCCTCACGCCATTAAGTCTCCAAAACGATGGTGGAAGTTCTAATTTTACGACTGCTCATCGGTTTCTTTGCTTAATGTGGGCTTCCTCCCCAAGATGGTAAGCTGATAAGCAGAGCAAGCTTCACGTCGGCTTACAGGGAGCGCTCGGGCCCTCTCGCAGCGTTCGCACACGTGAGCATCACGGAACGTTTGCGGCCTAAGTAACAGAAGAGTGAACCGTGGGGCCCGGAGGTGAGACAGTAACAAAGGGCCCGGCTCGGTGGCGCGCAGGCCGCAGGCCGGAGGGAACTTCTTTGAGCGCTGCGCCACAGCGGGTGGGCGGGTTGTAACTGGAGACCCTGGGTGGGGGGACTCGTGGGGAAACAGTTTCTTCTGACAATCGCTTCTCGGCCTTTTGGCTAAGATCAAGCGCAGTTTCTTCTGACACCAGTAAAGCCAGATGGAAATTGGCCAAGGCACGAACGGGAAGTCAATAAAAAAGAAAAGAAATCAGAGAGGATATTAGAAAATGATGCTTCTTCCGTCAGAATACAAAGACTAAATCGTATGTGGAGGGAGTGAAATGGGATTTCAAATAAGGTCGGCCTTATTGAAAGATGATAACTAAGCAGGCACATGATAAAGGAGAGTGAGTTAGTCACAAGATGTCAAATGAAGACCAGACCAGTCGGAAGAGCTTATTCCCAGCCTCCCAGGCCCTGGGGAGGCCTGCAAAGCGGGTTGCGTGTAAGCCATTCTGCAATCCTCTTTGTGAAGCAGAAGTAGAAGTCATCTGAGGATAGAGGAACAGAGGTCACGGCTGAGGGAAAGATGGAAGCTCGTACTAGCTGCTGTCTCATCATAAGAGAGGGTGTGTATGACATGAGCGAGGAGTTCTGGCAGCATCTGTGAGCGGAGGACAAATGCAGAGCTGGCAGATTCACACCAGCAGCACTGCCACCCAGAGTCCAGTGCTCAGACCTGCGCAGGCGAAGAAGCAACCTCACCCCAAGGGAGAATGAAGTCCCAAAGGAATGATGGGAGAGTTGCTCCAACCAATGGACTGAAGCTGCTGGAGAGGAGATTTCCATAAAGAATGTAAAACCAAATAGAACAGACGAACCCAGCCCAGAGAGAGGAGTTTTCCACCATCCAAGCATCTCATGGAGCTCACCCACCCTTTCCCGCATCACGTTATTTATTGACCTTATTAATTTTGTCACACTTGATTATGTTCTTCCAGAAGGATACATCTCTTTTTTTATCACTCTGACAACTTTGTCCTATGCCTAACCAAGAATAGGCATTAAGAAAAGTACTTGTTGATTTAAGTTATGTTATGAACTAAGTCACATGTCATACCACTCATCTGTTGTTACTTTTCCTTTTTTCCTATACTGGGTATCAAACCCAGGACCTTCACACTAAGCCTCATCCTAAACCCTGTTTATTATTTGTTTTTATTTCGGACACAGCATTTGAGTAAAGGATTTGATCCTTTCAAATCCTTTCAGTAAAGGATTTGATCCTTTCAAATCCTTTCAGTAAAGGATTTGAACTTGTGATGCTCCAGCTTCAGCCTTCCAGATAATATGGAGATAATATCTTTATCTAACTCTTGATTTTTCCATGCACAGCACTTGTCTTCCCAATTAGACTGTGGAGATTAGAAACAGAATCACGTCTATACCTCTTTGTTTCCCTAGGAGTATGACCTAGGAAACAAAGACATTCAATGAGTTTCTGTTGGCACTGAAGAGATAGAAATGATTAAAACAGTTAAGCAAGGGCCGGAGGATTAGCTCAGTGGTTCTAGCACCTGCCTCGCAAACGCAAGGTCCTGAGTTCGATCCCTGGTTACCACATACAATGCTGGGCGTGGAGACTCACGCCCACCAGCCATCAATACCACATACCACAGTGCCAGGCGTGGTGGCTCACGCCTGTCATCCCAGCACTCAGGAGGCAGAGACAGGAGGATTGCTGAGTTTGAAGCTTGCCTGGGCTCCATAGTGAGCTCAGAGCCAGCCTGAACTACAAAGCAAGACCCTGTCTCAAAAAAAAAAAAAAAAGAATAATTGTAAAGTTCTGAGACTAGAGCTGAAGAATGACAGAATCAGAGCCGTGGTGACAAGGGCAGAGGTTGACCCTGAAGATAAACTGCTCCTTGTGTCCCAACATCGCAGACACTCGCAGGAAACAGCTCCCTGAGGTGGAGAAGTACACGTCACAAAGATGTCCCAGCCTGGCGGAACCACTGCAGGAACAGTGAGTGACTTTCTAGCAATGGTCTGAGCGCCCAAGGGGAATGCAAGATGAGGGTTCTGGAAATAGGAGCCAGCAGAAACATAGGCATTTTAAAAATAACACCAGATGTCAGGTTAAAACATACTGTTAACATCAAGTAATAAAATCAGAATATATCATGAACATCAGGGTAATTGCACCCACACTGTAAGAGAGAAGATGGAGTTCATGGACTTGGTGTGCAGTATAGGCATGGGGCTGGGAGCCGGCAAGGTGTTTGCTCTTATTACTACACTAGGTGAATCTGAGAACACTACCTAATAGTTAGACTCCTTGGTGATCTAATTAAATACCAAATAACTTTTTAAGTCAATTGAATTTTTAACTGAATCTTACCACCAGACAGAAAGTGCCCAGTGATGATACCTGTACTCCATCCGGGCAAGTGTAGTGTTCTAAATGAGTACACAAGTTGTCCTTCAAGTCTAAGTCAATCTGATATGAAGAGAGGCAGAGCAAATCAAATAAGAAAAAACAAGTTGTTTGCCCTTTAAAACTAAAGCTACTTCCATTTATGTGTCTCTTCCCCAAAACTTTGAATAAAATGTTCATTTTCGTTAAACTGTCCTACATTCACAAATTCATCTACCTGGAAAAGAGCAGCTAGATTTCATGCCTCAGAATACAGCACAGTGCTATGAACCAATCTTACCAGCAGGATTTTATTCCCTTTTACACACTGATTTTCTAATGCTGCATTCATGATCCTGTGGTAGACGTCTCCTCTATCATAAATGTATTTGTGCTTCCTGGTCAGTATAAGTGATAACTAAAATATAATTGGAAGAGGTGAATCTTGAAGTGGAGAATAAATGAAATACGGACAGTTCTCTTCCGATGAGCTGAGACCCTCCCTTCGCTGCCTTCAAAATGCTCCCCACCCCCAGCCCCAAGGAAGGAAGAACCAGCACGTGAAAAGATATGATTTTATCTGCTCAGAGAAAAATAGTTTTAAAGAATGAGCGAGAGACATTAACTATTATTTTATGTGTTGTTCCACCAAAAGCCAGGAGTAAAGAATAAAGGATACCTGGGGACAACTTCTTAAAAACTTAAAAACTAATTAATGTATTAAGTTTATTTTTGAATTCCTGCTTTCTCTCTAAAATATTTACATCATTATAATTTAATATTCAAGCATATATGTGGATTTTATCTAAAGTAAATTAAATTTAAATGAGTTTGCATTTATGTTTTTTAATCCATTTATATATCTATTATTTTATCATTAGAACATTAGTTAATGATTTCCAAGGTTTAGACCATACAAGTGGGCTTTTTATGAAGGTCATGAAAAACTTTTGTCATCATTTTACTGTCTTAATTATTTGAATTTTGTCATTGTAATCAAATTACTTCATTCATTTGTCAGATCAGCCATTTTTATGGAAAGAGCTAAAACATAGCCACAAGAAATTTAAAAATTATACTCACTGTTCTTAATATAGAAATAATTTAAAGTAAATTTGAGTGTTGGTTTAGATACTTTTCAATCAGCAGGATAAGGTAAATTATTCAGCAACAAACACCCATAAAATTTTCCCTCTATGCAAATATCTAGGATAAGCGATCAAGACACACGGCCTCCAAGACCTCCTCTCTAATTCACACTAAGATTTAGCCTCTGAAAAGCCTCTTCCTTCATGTGTTTTATCTCTTAAAAGCTCATGACATATTTTCAAGGATTCTCACTGCCAACTCCCTTTCCTTATTCTTATACTCACACACATTTTTTCCTCAGTTATCTGTGGGAGACAGGGGAAGAGGACACAGCCAGAGTCCTCTTGGCAAACTCCAGTCCCCTATGAGTCCCACAGCAAACAACAAAATTAGAACCCTGAGAAAAAGGCTGAGCCCAGGCTCGACTCTTGCTACTTTGAGCAGAAGCAGCAGAAGACCCAATACCCCAAACTCACCACATCTTTATCCGGTGCCAAGCTTTCACACCCAAAATCCTAACATGCATAAGGCAGGGTAGATATCCGCAATAATCCCTGTGGCTGAAGATCCCGCAGGGAGGAACAGGTATGTATAAATCGTTCGCAGCTCCTGATAGTTATTCTTCCCTATTTCAGGTTTACCCAGAGTGCTTAGTATTAAGTATCCTCCTTCCTGGACAAGCACAACATAATCCTACGGGCTGCCGCAGGAGCTTAGCAAAAGACAAAATGGTGTGGAAGGTGTCTGTGTGTCCAGTGTAATTTGAATTACACTCTTTGGCTTCGAGTCTCTACTCATCATGTGGCACCGAATATAAACAGACAGATAGAAAGTGTCCCCACTGAAGCTCACCTTCGCTGTATAATTTCACCTGAATTATCACAAATTGGATTTCTATTTCAGTGTGTATTTGCATATTTACATTGGACCCAGAAGTCAATAGCTTAACAGGCTCTGGACTCCCTCTACAAATCATCACACAAAAGGTAAAAGAAAATTAGATTTTGACACAGACGAATTTATTGCATTTAATACATAGTCACCTGAAGTGGAGTCAAAGGAATCCCCAAATCAGGAATTGTATCCTGAGTACAACTAACTCCTATTGATGAGTAATATGTGAAATGCACACACTTTCCTGACTCAGTCAGGCTTTGGTCAGAAACGTGTCAAAGAATCAGAAGGGAAACTGTCTGCTCTTTCCTCTCTCACCCCACGACAGCCCTGGACAGGGAGAGCCTCAAGCGGGAAAGGAGCAGGAGTCTCCAAGATACCAATGGAGAAATCAAGTAAGGCAAGAAGAGAAAAGGTGCTCTTTTTTTCACTTTCCACTCATTCTTCTATTTCCATACTAACATTTACTATCCATTGTACTTAATAATTACTCAGTAAATGTTGAGTTATCAAAACAACCATGCAAGTAAAAGCAGAAATACCTTTAGAACAAGTGAAATGAACCCCAACTTTAGAGGAGTTACGCTTAAGATGGTCCCACCTGACTCCCCTAAGTTTCAGCATTCTTCTTGGAGTCCAGGGCCATGTCTACTAGGGCCTGCATCTACCGCTCACAAGCTTCGCTCTGTGAGGGAAGGGTCTCAGAATTTCCCGCCCAGTGACCCCAAGCCACTCCCAGGACCTTCTTCCTCCCCCTCCCTGGGTCTCCCCGGAAGAGCCCTCACACTGCTACCAGGGTTCCCATGGGCAGCTGCTGTGCAGGGCCAGGAATGGGGCTCTGAAGCAAAGGACAAGGAGACGAAGCCACAACCCAGCACATTCCAACCCAAGACCCTCAGGGACCTGAGGCTTCTCAATTTGAATCTGGTTTCTGATTCGTTTTAAAGGCGTATCCGTCAAGGGAGGAAGACAGAACTTTATTTATCTGTTCGTAAACTTGTTTTATAATTTTGAAACACTTCAACCAATAAGAAGTAGGAATCTTCTGTGTTCTTACACTGGGCCCTGCAAATGTTGGAGGCAGGTTTGTGTAGGAGAAAAGAAAAGGAGTGGGAGAAGAAGAGAGAGGACAAAAAGAAAGAAGTGAAGATGATCTGCGTGCCAGACAAAGATTAGGCATGGTGTTGTAATACACTGTCTGGTGCTGATTAGGTGCCTGGAATGTTGCAGATGTTTAATATAAATTTACTGAGTGGTCAAATAATCCTCCTGTCAATAATGAGAAATAGCTGGGCAAAATGGTACAGGGTTGTAATCCTAGCATTCCAGGGCCTGAAGCAGGAGGATTGTCACAAGTTTGAGACCAGCGTGGGCCACACAGGGAGTTCGAGGCCTGCCTAGAATGCACAGTAAAACCCTGTCTCAGAAAGAAAAAAATAAATAAAACCAACTTTGCTGAGGACATAGTCAGAGCCAAACGAAGGATTACAAAACGCTCCAATACTACCTGCCAAGCCCTTCAAGTATGTGGGCCCAACCTCAAGCAAGAAAAAGATAAAATTGGAGACTAATGCACTGAATCCTCCTGACAGGGTAGCAGAGAAAAACCTGACCCCCAGGAAACATCCTTACATCTTAGGCTTCGGCAGATCAAATAATTAATACAGAAATAGAAAGGCCAGCTTTTGGGCTTCAGAATTTGTCACCATCAGAAAGGAAAAGTTTAAATTTGGCAAGATCAGTGAAGCCCGAAGAGGAAAGGTGCAGAGATAAGTTAGAGTTTTTCAAGGACAGAAATCCATTTGGTGGCCTGAATGCGGTTCCTAACATTGTTAATTCAGCTTTCCTTGCTCCAGTTCATTTTAAACCTCTGCCTCCCCTTTGCACACAGCAAAGTTAAATAAGAAAGGCTCTCGCTCTCTCCTCTCCCACCTTCAGTCTTCTCTACCGTGCTTCCCAGGGGTGGGCCTCACACCCAGGTGGTCCTCACAATGGTGAGGCATTTAAAAGATGCCAATGCCTCTAAGCTTTCAAAACGATTAATAACTTTCTTCTACACCAACAGTGAACTAACTGAGAAAGAAATCAAGAAAGCAATTCCGCTCTAGATAACTTCAAAGAAAACGAGATACCTACAGATCAGCCTAAACAAGGAAGTGAAAGACTTCTCCAGGAGAGATTATGGGACACGGAAGAAAGGAAAAGAAGACACCTGTCAATGAAAAGACCTCGGGGGCTCACAGCTCAACAAAATTAATATGGTTCAGATGTCAATGTTGCCAAAAGCAATTGATGTACTTCCTAACAAAATTCCAACAACTTTGGGCCCGGAGATTTAGCTCAGTGGTTCCGGTGCCTGCCTTGCAAACGCAAGGTCCTGAGTTCGATCCCAGTAACTGCATACAATGCTGGGCATGGAGACTCACGCCCACCAGCCATCAATGCCACATACCACAGTGCCGGGTGTGGTAGCTCACACCTGTCATCCCAGCACTCAGGAGGCAGAGGCAGGAGGATTGCTGAGTTCAAGGCTTACCTGGGTTACATAGTGAGCTCAGGGCCAGCCTGAACTGCAAAGCGAGACCCTGTCTCAAAAAAAAAAAAAAAAATACACACCTTGAAACACCATATCTTATGAAATGCATAAGCATTAATAAAAACACAAACTGTTTCCCCTTTAATGAGTTTATCAGCACATTTTAGGTGTACATTATGATCACATTCAATATTGAGAATTTGTACCTATATATGATGTATCTTCATTCTCAATTTAAAGCTCCCCCTATATACATAGCATTTCTTTCCACTTTTGTTCTTTTTCCATCAGATATTTTCTTTCCCTTATCTGCTTTTCCCTATCCTGTATCCCCCTTCCCTTTGAACATTTTCTTCCTATTTCACAATACCTATCATATATTCCGGACCTCATTTGCACCTTCAGTTTCTCAAACTAGAGAAATGATATGGTATTTGCACATCTGTGTCCTAGAAAATATATTTTTAAAAAACAATAATGTGGAGCCCATCTGCAGAAATCCTGATTAAACTCATTTGAGACATGCTTCCGAATCTATCTTAGGAGTACAGCAACTTTGTTTATTAGCCCGTTAACAGCATCCTCTGCCTTGAGCAGGAAAAAGCCTGTAAAAGAATGAAGACCCTCTGTGGACGTGACCTGAACAGTCCCTAGCAAAGGTTCTAGGGGATGATGATTACAATTTTTGGTTTGCAAATGTATCTCCTTGTATTCACCATTGAAATCTATTCAGGTTTTTTTGACAACCCTTCTAAAATTGCTGATTTCTCTTTCTATTTTCTAGAATAGTAAATTAGTCTAAACAGTACTTTGATGCATCTGATTATTTGATATTCTCGGTTTTTGAGTCAGGTTTATTATAAGAACATTTATTGCAATGCCAGTAGTCAGATCTCAAACTTCAGTGAGTATCAGCATCTCCAAGGTGTTGGATAAAATTTCCCTTTTGAGTGCCACCCCGGAGCGCCCATTCAGTCAGGGTGTAAAGGGCTTAGTGTCTTGTGTGAGTGACAAGTGCTTTAGAGAACAAGTCTACACATAATCACCAGCTATGGAAAATTTCTTTTCTTTCTACTTAACTTTGCGGGTGGTGTTCCTTTTCCAATTCTATCACTCAAAGGAAACTGATTACAAATACCTCCAATGCCAGTTTTCAGTCTATAGTGAAATCAAACAAAGTCTAAGAAATCCTGGTAAATTGACCAACCTGTTATAAAATCCTTGAGCTGATTGTTTGTCTCATTATAATTCCACAACACAAGACAAACAAATAGTACTTGGCCTTTCATGTTTCCTTCAAGATATCTATTATTTGAAAATAACATTCTGGGTAGCATGGTTTGGGAAGAAAATATATATTCCTATCACATATCCATTAAGTTTTCTCAGAGCCTATCAGAAATACTGTATTTCCTTTTACATCCATTAAGAAGGAAGACATCTTTTTGCTACCTTACTATAGGCCTTCAAAGAGCATTTTTATTCCAGTTGAGTGCTACTTTTGAAAAACAAAATTTCCCAATTAGAGGAAAAAAAAAAAAAAAGTGTTCTCAAGGCTCAGGAGACCAACCTGCCTAGACCATCAGAAAACTTTTAGAGAATGTATGACACCGGCTAGAGAGCTGGAGAGTTTTGTGGAGGCCAAAGTAAAAGATCCTGTTGTAGAAAACAAGGGCTGCGATGCTCTCTCGCCATTCGCTTTCATTGCACCATCCAGCTTTCTGGTCTACCAGGCAGCCCAGAGCTCCTCACTGAAAGTGAAGAATGCACCTTGCTGGGCACTGAAATGAGGACGGCATGAATAAAGATGAAGAAATGGGCCTTTTCTTCTGATTGGAGCTAAGGAGTTTAAAAATGGTAACGGGATCAGCAAATGTATTTAATAAAAATTATGCTGTGAATAATAAGTCAGTTGTAATGCTGATATAAAATCATTTTCTATAACATGTTAGCTTTTCAGTAGAAGTTAGTGTTTTTAGATGAAAGCTGAGAACCAGAAAATACATTAGATGTTTTCTAACTTGGGTATTTTTTCTTCTTTATCAAAAAAATAAAGGCAAAAAATGCTCTGAACTGATATTTTTTGTTTGTTTGTTTGTTTGTTTTTTGAGACAGGGTCTTGCTTTGTAGTTCAGGCTGGCCCTGAGCTCACTATGTAGCCCAGGCAAACCCGAGCTCAGCAATCCTCCTGTCTCTGCCTCCCGAGGGCTGAGATGACAGGCGTGAGCCACCACACCTGGCACTGTGGTATGTGGTATTGATTGTTGGTGGGCGTGAGTCCCCATGCCCAGCATTGTATGTGGTTACCAGGGATTGAACTCAGGACCTTGCGCTTGTGAGGCAGGCACCAAAACCACTGAGCTAAATCTCTGGCCCTGAACTGATATTCATGGATAATATTGCAGATAGTTTCAAACTATATAGCTTGTGAAGTGTTTTATGAACATTGTTTCATAAATCATTACTAAATTTCTTTGCAAGAAAGACAAAAATCCTTTCTTTAAAAAAATCCATATCATTGTCCTGCCTTAAAAATGGCTTTGACTGTCCTGATCTCTATGGTAAAGAGCTGTCATATCATCATTAAGATCCTAAGAATTTGATCTTTGCTAATTTAACAATACCATTTGTTCTAGACAGCTCACTTCCAACTTACAGAGTAAATGATTCAGAGTGGATTTATTCCAACATGATTTTTTCCCAAACCACATTTGTGGATACCTCACTGAAATCTAATGATGTAGAAAATTATTCATGTTATTAACTAAAATAATAATTCACTAAAATTCAACCTTTTTGCTCATCTGAATTTCTTAATGTTTCCTCTAATGTTTTGTTTGTTTACTGATTGGTTCTGCACTGTATGGCTCATACAATATGCATTGCTTCAATCATTGTGAAAAAAGATAAAGAAAATTACAGCTGAGTTAAACTTTTCATCATAATTTCCAAAACCCAACCAGATGCTGTGCACAGGTATAATCCCAGTGCTCGGGAGGCTGAAGCAAGAGGATCGCAGTTTCAAAGCCAGCCTCAATTACACAGCAGAACCTTGTCTCAGAAAGAAAAAGAAAATTCCAGGGCCCAACTAGGTCTCGCACCTTCTGGCCCTCAACATGGACACAACCCCTGGGACACATTCGAGATTATCTACCTCCTTGGGGGGTGCTGGGTAACAAAGCAGAGTCTGGGGTACTGTAGACATCACCTTTCCCACGAGGGAAAGCCAAGCCCAGCTCTCCTCCTCAAGAAACTCGAAGAGAAAGACACCGTATTCACAAATAAGACCATAAAACCAATATTAGGGAAAAATTCTAGGGGAGCTCACCCACGGTTCTCTGACCCTGAAAGGCCTGTGTGCTTGGCTCCCTTGAGCACCCTGCCCTTCTGCCCCGGAAGAGCCAGCCAGGACCCTCACGCGGCCTACAGCACCAGCCTTGACCTTCTGCAGCGAGCACTTCTTAGGCAGAGCGTGGGGTCTAAATCTGTGCCTGGCTGAGCCTGAGCCTGAGTCTATGTGACAGAGCTACGAACACAGACATACTCAGCTCCGTTCCCTGCCAGCTGGAGGGTGGGCTTGGCTGCTGCCGACGTCCAGCCTCCCTGCGCCGCTGTGGCACCCTCAGCGGAAAGGAAGAGCCAAGAAGGCAGGAAGCTCCGGAGCCGAGGTTCTGGTGAGCCTGAGGGGAGACCGGCTGGTGTGGACGTCTGGGAAAGGGACTGTGCCGGAGGGAGGCCGCTCGCAAGCCACACAAGTCACGCGAAGGCTGAGTGGGGCAAAGTGATCGCCCGCCGCTTTCTCTTCAAAACACTATACACCTCGGTCCCTTTTCCATTTGCAAAAGATCTGTCTCCCTGTTTCCTGTTTTCCATGCAGGGAGGAGAGGGAAAGGGAAAGTAAAAAGAATTCATAATTATCCATGTACCAGCTCCCCACAATGAATATAATCATTATGTAGCATAAATGTGCAAATACAAATTTAAAAAAATAATCGCAGGCAACACCTGCAGGCGTCTTAAAGACATTTTATAATTTATTGGGGTTTTTTTTTGAAATGTTACAGAAACAGAAAGACCTGCATCTGATTCATGGCAGATGCCAGGGTGAGGCGGGGGTGTGATGCTGAGGACAGAAAAAAAGAAGAAAGATACACAGCAAGCAAATGGGGCCCGGACAGCCCGACCAGCTCTCTGGGAGCTGTACCCTTATGCTTGCGAGATGCTTATCGCTGCCAGCTTCTCCCCACTAACAAGAACTATCGTGGTGTCACACTGATCTATTTCAAAACCAGAGAACTGAGGAGCCGTGCAAAATCTGCACAAAAACCTCGGACCCGTGATGCAACAAACAGAAACATATAGGCCGCTACATCCAGCTCCTTTAAAAGCTGTCGGTGTTCGTTAAAAAATACTAAACCACCAAGGATCAGCGCAGGGTCTCGGATTCTTGTTCTTTCGGTGGAGTTCGCAGCTACAGGGCAGCAGGCTCTGCTTCCCGGCCAGGAATAACTCCTGCTCCAAAGCAACGCCTCCGCAGGCGGGTCTCTCTCCCCGTTCCGGAGCATCTGCCAGGGAGAGAGAGCTGCTAGGAGGCCACACATCTAAATGCAAAAATTCTTATTATCTTTTAAAAGTAAATTCATTCCAGGATTAAGGAGTTCGAAAAGTACAGACTAAACCTGAGAGAATCACAGCTTTAAAGCTCATGTCACGGATCTTCTGGTTTGTCTTGAAGCCAGACACCGTGAATCCTCCCGCTCAGCCTTCTCAGCAGAGAAGCTTGTCCTGTTTGACCCCCCTTTTGTCCTGACCGGCTGACTCACTGTCTTTCTGCAATGTCATACATGGGTAGTAGTCCCTGATTTTAATTGGGTATGTGCAATACATACGCAGCTGAAGTTTGCCTTCCTCTGATTCATTAAGCGTGTTTGTTACCAGATCTCAACTTCACAAATCCAGAACTTTCAGTAAGCCTTGCCAAAGGGATGCATATGGGCAGCAATCTGCCCAGCAGTTCCTGTGCAGGATAAATCTATAGAGCACCCTCTGTTACGGAAAGCTGATTCTCCAGAAAGCTGGAGGTCTTCGGAATCACTACAGAGCTGTCTGCCGAGGGAGGTTCCAGAAAGTTCCGTGGTGCTTCACTTCTAAATGGAGGGCCCATGGCAGTGCACAGCCCCCCAGGTGCCCTGAAGCTTGGTGTGGTCATAGCACAGCCCCCTCCACCCCTTCCCTCAGCCAGTTTCATTCTCCCAGCAATCACCCACTCTAGTCTTTCACTATAATTTAGAATCCTCTACTAATCCTTGGAAATAGAGAAATGTACACAGACCATATGTTTCTTTACTGTACAAAGGAAAAAATCTTTCATGAAGTAGGCTTGTCTATTTTCATTTTACTTAGCCTAGTGGAAAAATACCATGATTGCATTATTTCTTTTTTTCTCATGTGCCCTGTTAAGTCTTGAAAAGTGAAGGGAAAAAATGAGTTTCCTGCAAGCTTTACCTACTAGGCCTATATTCCAGGATCCTCCATCAACAAGGCAGTGGGACTGGGTACGAGCAAGGAGCTAGTATAGGAACTGAGGCCAAGTGGGGCCCAGCCAGCTGAACGGGCCCCTGATGAGAGGGCTAGAGGCGGTGCTTGGAGGTAGAAAGAAGTTCAAAGCCAGACAGTCCTTGGGTATACAGACACAGAGCCCCCCAAAGCCAGATGAGTATGTGTAACCTAGTAAGTTCTCTTCTTGGTTTGGGTGTTCGGAAACTGCACACTAGACCCTGATTCTCGACTCTGCAAGGACATCTGTGCCCTGCCAGGTGCAAGATGTCTGTGGTGGTGGATGGAGGAGATGGCTGTGGCCCAAGGGCCCAGAAGGAACTCCAGGGCCTAAAACTCTACGCACAGGGTTGCAACTCGGCAGCCCAAGCACCGTGATGAACACAGCATCTGAGGCTGTGATCTGCACTCCGGAAACCAAAGTGCAAGTGCCAACGGCCATGGAGCCGAGCGTGATGGGCCGTGACGTGAGTCCTCTGAACTAGCCTGGGATGTGGTCTCTCCCGTGAGTGCTCTGCGGACAAAGACGCTAGAGTGGGAAATCCTCAGTTCCCAGACACTAATTTTCTTGTCCCTTTCATGAGATTTTCGATCACATACCTCATACCCTACCAGGAAGCCAGGGAAGTTTCCTGCAAGGTCGCCACTGCTCTCACACCATGTCCCTGTGGGTTCACGTACAGCTTGAGCTGTTCTCCAAGCAATGACTTTCTGGGGTTCCAGTATCTCTATTTCCCTATAAGTTTCAAAGCTCTATTAACTGACTCTACCAAACAGCAATACTTGTATGTTTAATATTAGAATTGACTTTACCCCACACAGATTTTTGGCCTTTTTTCCCAGCTGTTTGTGTTTTTAACATCTATAGAGTTATATTCACAATGGCCATTAACCAAGTCACATAACTACTGTTGATCCACGCGAGAAATATTTGTTGTTGATGTGGGTACAGGAACTCTAAAGTCAGGACTCAGAGCTTGTAAACTATGTCAAACTATGATCTAGGCAGATTTTGTAACTGAATAAGGTCACTGATGATTAATCCAATTATAATAACAACTACCTGTCAGTGGGTGTTTGGTATTTACAAAGTCCTTTCATGATGCATTTGTCATCTGACCCACACAACTTATTAAAGTCGTGGAGCACAAATTATTATGCCTTTTAGTTTACAGGTGAGGAAACTGACCCTCTCAGAGGTTAGGTGACTTGCCCAGGATCAACAAGTCTGAAATGCCATGCAGAGACTCAGAATCAGGACATATGACTTCAGGTCAAAAATTCAATCTGCCACTGTATCATGGTGCCCTTTTGAGAATTAAAGTCTCAAACTAAAGGGCACTCACTCTTCTGCTGGCATAACTGCCCAGCTGAATGTCACTGTTGGCACTTTCCGTCTTGTGTCTTTATGTTGTTACACAACAGCCTGGTCTTTATGCCTCCTAAATGCCTCTTCTATATAAGGAATGTTGCAGGCAAGGGCTAGTCATCGTCATTTCACTTCTTAAAGGTGTGGCGGAGAATGTAGGAGGTGCCTGTAGCTCTTGAAGCAGGTCAGTTTGAAGTGGCAAACCACTCCAAAGATAAGCGCTTGAGTGCCCAGGTGGTGGCTCACGCCTGTCATCCCAGCACTGGGGAGGCAGAGGCAGGAGGATTGCTGAGTTCGAGGCTTGCCTGGGCACCATAGTGAGCTCAGGGCCAGCCTGAACTACAAAGTGAGACCCTGTCTCAAAAAAAAAAAAAAAGATAAACATTTGAGCCATCACATTCTAGGCAAGGATGCTACTTTACCATTTATCATTTCTTCTTAGGGGAGCTAAAGAAATGGATCACACTTGACTATTAGTTATCGTGGCAGAGCAAAATATTGTCCTTCTCTACAGGAAACACAACGCCGGTTCGTGGTGAGTCCCTAGGTAAATTACCTACTCTAGAATTCTCAAATGTGTCTCTCAGTCTGTCTTCTTTGGAGTTGATTGAGTTCACAGGGATCGGAGGTCCACGTTTTGAGAAGGACGGGATGAGAAGGCATCAGTTCACATCCAGCCTGGACACTGAGTGTTCGTATGAGGCCAGCTTCTCCAAGCACAGAACAACACTGAGTGTACGGCCTCCTGGCCTAACCCTCCTCCACTCACACCTCTCCCTGTCACGCACACCCTCCAAGACCTCTTTGCTCCCAACCAGGTGAGGGCATATCGTTTGCTAAGGCATATATCTCTATTTGCAATATCTTTTTTCAAAAGACCCCAAGTTCCCACGTGGTGATCATTGTTGTGTCGGTGCCAAGAAAATACAGAATAATAAAAAGCTCCTGTGAGATCAGTACTGTCTTTTAAAATGAAACTTCATGTTTGATCCAACATAATGTTATCAGGACGCTTTTGAAAAAATATAATATATATGCAAGATATATTTATGTTTCGTCTACATATGGATTCACAGCCATCCTCCCACCCACTCCTCCTCCCTCCCTTGACTCACAAGTTAGAAATAGCTGATCTCAAACTTTGGCTTCTCAGACTGCTGCACTGTGTGAGCAGTAGTAGCAGCCTGGCTTCCCCAGACTCAGGCCAAAGCAAGAGGTTCCCTCCTCTCTTCAGCCTTCTTTTCTTGGGCACCTGCTCAGCAAGCATATGTGTACCTTTGCCCATTCTCTACCAGACAAGTGAAAGTGACTGGAGAAAAACTGTATAATTACACTAAATGATCTCAGTTTCAAATCATAAATAAATCTTCAAGTATCTTCATAACACTACTAAGATATGATACTTGATGTGCTAACTTTCCATCCCTGGGACGAAATACCAGGGACAATCAATTTAAAAGGTGGAAAGATGTATTTGGGCTCATGGTTGCAGAAGGTTCAGTTCGTGGTCAGCTGATACCATTGTTTCTGGGCCTGTGGTTGCCCGAGCATCATGGCAGGAGTGTGAACCAAGCAGAACTGCTCGTCACATGGTGGCCAGGAAGCAGGGAGAGAGTCAGGGTCCAGGGCCCTAGCGATCTACTTTCTCCAGTGAGGTCCTGCATTCTACAGTTTTCACTGCTTCTCAGGGGCATCACCAGAAGGGACACTATGAGTCTCTGGCCTTAAGACTATGACTTTTAATGTTCTTTCCGTGAACTCTCCCGTTCTCCTTCACAACTTTTTCACATTTTCACTTTCTTAGATACCCTGAACTGTCTTCCTGTCTTCACACTCCTACTTCATTCAGAAAATTAAGGCAATCAGAAGAAAACGTCCCAGACAGCCACCGCCACATCCCTCCACCGACTGGTGTCTGGCCCCACCCCGGTTACCATCATCAACCTGCTAGTGAGCTTCCCCTTCCTGTCGGGCACTGATCTGCTCCCTAGGGCACAGTCGAGGCCATGACTCTTCATCGACTCTCACCTCTCCCTCATTTCAATATTTCACTCTCTATGGGATCTTTTCATTCAAATAAAATTAAGATGCAAATGTTACACTCTCGTGTGTGTGTGTGTGTGTGTGTGTGTGTAAAAGAAGGTTAGGAAGTGAACTCAGGTCCTTGTGCCTGACCGGAAGTGCTCTACCACTGAGCTGCACTGTGTTTTCTCTCCTACTACTCGCCGTGAAAATAGTCCCATCGGATTTTGCTTCACAACTGCAGTGAAACCACTCTGAAAAGATGGACGATGCCCCCCAGGTCACCCACCCCTCACTCTGCTTGCCCACAGCACGTGCTCTGGGAGATCACTCTCTAACGTCTTTTTTTTAACTTTTATTTAAAATTCATTGGTCACGTCATTTGTTTCATTTTTCTTGTTGACATGAGCCAGAAGAAATGAGATTCATCTATTTCCGCACTTCTAAACACCTCATAGGCTTTCTTTCCCTCCGTCTCCATAAAACAACTTGGAAAGTATACAACTACTCCCATTTTTTGAGATGAATAAACAGAGACCTGAGAGAACAGGAAACGTGAGTTGATAACGCTACCGATTTAAGGTGGAAAACAGTCACGTGATGCCAAAGCCCACAAAAATTACAGAGCATTGTGGGCGGCACTCAGGTTAACCAACAGGCACTGATTTAAACATGTAGGAGAAATAAAATAAAAAATACAGAGGATCACCCTCCACTCGTCAGCACGCTTTCTTCTCCTAGGCTCCAGGTTGCTACATTTTTGCATTTCCGCCAATTTCTCTGGCTGCTACTTTTTTCACTCCTTTGTTGGTTCTTCCTCTTTTCTTTGACCGTTTCATGCTCTGATACCTCACATCTCAACCCGGGTCTTTCCTCTGACGCCGATTCCCTTGGGCCGCAGCAGACTGTGATGCACCCAGGAGATGTGCCGCTGACCGCTGACCGCAGACCACACTCGCAGCTCCACAAGTGTCACCTTGGGTAACCTTGGATGCAACACCCGCATCTCGGCCCCACATGCCTGAATCCCAATGCCCGATTCTCCTGCACACCCGCTCTGCCCTCAGCCTTCTCTGTCTGCACCCAGGCATACATTAGGCAAAAAAAAATCCTGGGGCCTCCTTTAACTCTACTCTTTCGTTACAACCCACATCCAACGCAGTCACGGATCTTGCATGCTATACGGTCAAATCTGTGCAGAATCCAAATACTTTTTCCTGCCTGGCGGCCGTCACCTGACCCAAGCCTTCATCTCTCACCTGGCTCCTGCTTAGCCTGCCCACCTTTACCCCTTGGCAGCCCCAACCACCCTTTCAAAGCCCTGCGACCACTCTTCTGCCCAGAATCCTCTGCTCGCTTCCCTGTCGCACGAGGTGAGGACGCGGCTCACAGCAGAGCCTCCCGTGTCTGTCCGCGGCCGTCTTCAGTCACTGTCCCCTCGATCTCTCCACGCTGAGCCACAACGTCCCCTCCCCGTTTCTGAGGTCCGCCCCTAACCCCTGTGCTGTAGCTATTTCTGCTGCCTGGATACTACTCTTTGCTTGATTAACTCCCTCCCCTCGTCTTCAGCTCATACAGCTTCACCTTCAGCTCCGTATTTACTGCAGTGATATAAGGAGAAAAAGGGATCAACACGTGTGCAATCACACACACAAGTGCACACACATGCACACACATCGATGCTTATCCTGTTCCATTTCTATTCTCCGCCATTTATCTCCTCCTAAGATACTCAATCATATATTCACTCCTTTCTTGCGTATTAGCTTTCTTCCCCTTCCCTTTACTTGACCCTCCCACAAGGCAGAAGAAAAAGTCTTTGAGAATGACAGTCTCTCTCCTATTCATTGACCCACCCCACTCTACAAACGCAAGGAACGCAGCCAGTCAATCACTAAGCAGTAACCTCCGTCATCTACAGCCCAGGGGTTTCGGTATGATCCAGCATTGTACAGCTAGTTAGTGTAAGAGCTAACTCAGTCTTGAACTCTGATATTCTGATCCTAACTCAGGGATCTTCCCAAGATCTTATTCCACCTTCCAAACAAAACAAACCTCACTCAGACCCTTAAAACACCAGTATTATTAGTACAGCTTTTCTAACTTACTAAAAATAAGGCGAAGTATTTTAATAAAGAATCGGTGTTGGCACAGCTAAACTTCTTTCCACGCTTTTGCTGAATAAACTGTGAACTGCTGGTGTACTCTGCCTTCCAAACCTGCTGCTTTGTGACGCGGAATCATTGCTTTCTTAGTCTTTACTTCTTCTTTACTACCAGTAGCAACACTAGCAGATGATTTTCTTTTATAGCCCACTTTGCACACACAAGGAAAAGTTTTTTTATCGCTTCAGGAGAACTGGTGTGCATGATAATGAGTGGAGAGCAACACTCCGGAGTTTAAATCCAGAGGCTGTGGGGGCCCCTCCCCGCGTGTTAGCAATTCCAAAGCAGCGCTGCTGCAGAGCCTGCGACTAAATTCATTCCTCAGCAAAACTGCAAATTGCTGTATGTTACGTTGCTTAAGAAATAGTCCAAACTACAAATGTTTAACCTCAAATTTCAATAATCTATTGTAAATGGACTCAGTCATTACAAGACACATCGTGGAGCAGGGAGTAAGACAGAGGTGAAATTTTTTTTTTTTAAATTATGGAACTAAAAACAGCTAGAAGCTCAATAGTTAGGATGTTTTTTCCGCTTTAGGCAACGCTGTACTATTCCAGGTGATGGCAGTAGGAAGCAAAAGCAATGAAAACCACCAAAGTAAAAATTTTAAATGCTACAACTATGACCCTTATCAGCAGAAAACGTGTCGAAATTTACATAACTTGTTAATGAGGAAACCAGCAGGATAACAAAAGAGGTTCAAGGAGGGCGTGAAGAACTGGAGAGTTACAGAAACTGAAGGCAGAGGATTGGAATAATACTGCTAGGTTAGACGCGAAACTGGTTGGCAGTGTACGACGCAACTAAAGCATAATCTCTGAGGCTATATTTTCTACTAAGTAGAAACCATTTGCATCCCTATCAGAGAGGTATAAGCGTGCAGCTCCACAGACTCTTCCCTAAATAAAAACACACCCCCCAAAGAATTAAGAAACCCTGGGAGACCGGTGACAGAAGACCACAGCTTGACACAGAAAAGACACACACCAAACTCTGCCAGATTTCCCATTTTTTTTTAACTCATGTCCATTCTTTCCCCCTCATTGCTTTCCCCTACCCTCTCTCCCTTTGAATATTTCTTATTTTTGATGATATTTTTCTTAGAGAAAAGGTGGTGGAGAACCTTCTCTTTGAGAGCACCTTCAGAGAAATACTTTATTCTACTGCATTCAAAGTCTGTCTGGCCTTTTTTTGAAAAAGAAATCTCTCCTGATTCTAAATAGATCCTTTCATATGATACCCTATTTCAGTAATAGAGCATATTGCTTGAATAACATATTTCTCATTTATGACAAGAACATGATCAGTCAAGTAATGAATTACTCTCACATTCACAATCCTGATTTTTAAATTCTTTGAATTCAAAGCGTTTATCAGCTGTATTTTTCCAAAAAAGAAAAGCACCATAGTGAGGAATTTTGGAGAGAAAACGCAGCTAGAAACATTGCAATTTGTCCAAGGTCACTTTTTTGCTCTAAAACTGAGCTTACAGAGTAACTGGAAGTTAAAACAGAAACACACACAGGGCTGTAACAGCTGTAGAAACTCCAGCTTCCTGGGGTTGGTCGATGGATCCCTTTGATCCCATAGCCTTCAAGAGATTCTGACGAGCCAGAAGGAGGTGAGCATGGAGCACGGGTTTTAGGACTATTTCCAGCCTGGGAAGGAAAAGTAACACCTGTGCCTCACTCGTCACACAGCACAGGGCTGACCCTTCTATAACAAAAGACATATTGACAAGAGAAAAGCCTAAGAAATTCCTTCACTATCAACTCTCTGTGACATAGAGGCTTTCAGGAGTTAAGACCCAAATATCAGGGGAAATTGTGTGTTTTCATGCCTAGGTCTAACGAGGAGTGGACAGTCATGGGGACGAGTGGCCGGACAAAAAGGGGTAGGATGTGAGGGCAGCTTAGCAAGACCCGTTCTCTCAGACTCTTCCTGACCTCTGTGTCTCCCTCCTGCCCCTCCAGGCGGAAGGCAGACACCTGCCAAGTGGGGGCTCTCAGAGGGTCAGAGGGTGGCTCTCCTGCGTCACTGAGATTCTTTTACATTTCTTTTACACTAAAATACTCAGTGTGTCAAGGTGCTACACTTTGGGGTATTGTATTTTGAGCCCTAACAGTAGTTTTTCTCTAATAAGAAGCATAACAAAAGAAATATGTTAATTCAACTGTCATGAAAAAGAAACAGAAGGAAGACAGAGATGAAAAATTAGATATGTTATTTAAATTAGCTACATTGAGATTCTTTCTTTGCTTTATTCTTTTCTTTATCCTCCGAGTTTATTTTTCCCAAAGAGAAAGCTGCCTCCTTGAGAAAAACACTTTCATTTGAGAAAATAAGGCTGTGTTGTTAAAATAATCCAGTTTTAGAAGAGATGGAGTATATTATGAAATAGCAAAAAAGACTTTGAGTACTGAATAACTTTCGACAGCAGATTAGAATGCATGTCATTTTTCATCTTCTTTTTAATTCTTCTAATCTACAAATTGAATTTTGAATACATGATGGGTTGATAATGTCAAGAAAGAGTTTCGCTGCTTATTTTAATGGATTTATGTCAGTCGTAGTAATTTGCTTGGGCAATAGCATTCTCTAGTTATGAATTTGTGGATTATTGATTCTTCTTTTATCAAAGTGTGTAAAATTATTCTAAAACTAGTGGTTTGACACTGGAAGATGAAGTTGGAAAGGTTCAAAACTGGGGATTAATTGACACCTTGATGCTTCAATCTTTAGTGTCTGAATCACAGGCTTCACACAATTTTTAAATTAACTCAATTCTACCTTCATTTAAAATATATGTGCATGCCATGTGGTGCTTTTACATTGATAGAGACAGAGATAAGCTGTCAGAAAAAACAGGCTAAACCAAATGAGAATGTCAAAATTCTGAGAAGTACAGAAGTAGTTGTAATATCAAGAATACATTTTTTTCAGTTACATTTCAAGATTTAACTCCACACTGTCATCTAATTCTCTGAAATTCAAAAAGCAGGCTCAATACTTCTAGGTTAAATTCTAAGTTAGGGCCAAACTTAGAATAGTTCAAATGAATTATTTAGCAAAATACACCAAACATGTAATTCAGAGTACTAAGTGAAAAGCATTTGAAATGGAAGCTGCTGATTCCTGTTTGGCTCTCTTTTCCTCCAGTTTGTTAATAAATGGTCATCTTCGAAAATATATGAGTATATTTGAATACTGAACAGATGTAATAAAATGTCACAACTTCAATTATTTTTTTCTAATAACTTCTCGGTACATGCAAATGACCATATTCTCTCTTGCTTCTTGGCTAAATGTAAACTAAATAGGAGTATGATTGGTGGGCAGCCAGAGTGACCGGAGTTGGGTTTGCTGTGACCAACCCTCGCCTCACACGTGGCAAGTCAGAGCCTTCAAACGACAGGGATCCCTCCGACTGAACCCGCTCCCGAGGCCCCGCACACCCCTGGTGCTCATGGATATCAGGCAGGAAAGAGACCCTCGTGACTTCTGTCCATCCCAGTGGGTGGAAAAAACTAGTTCTGGAAAAGCGTATCTATTAAGAATCAAATTTTTGTTGTATTGAGTTAGGGAACATTTGATATCCTATTTTCCCAGAAGTAACTAAGTTTCTAATTGTTCTTTAACAAGGTGATAATGTGGTTAATGAACAATGATTCTGTTTATGTTTTTCAGCCTCTAAATTAAATCTGCGATCCCAAGAGCAAGAGGAAGCCGGAATTCTCCAGGAAGCTGAAATCCATGTAAAGTTGCTCCTTTACGCGAGAGTTAGAGGCTCAAAACCATCCTTCAGTCATTGAATCATGTCTGTGTTCATACTGAGCTTTTTTTTATTTTTCCCCCTTTAAGTTCTGTAAAGTCACAAGAAGTTTATAACTTGAGCAATATGTATCACTTTGAAATTAAAATGCCTAACTGGAAATCAGCACGAAGTCACCACGGCCACAGTTCGACCTGCTCTAGTGAACTGATGGGCTAAGATGGCCGCAAAGGGCTGCTCTTCCCAGTCCACCCAGAATTTCCCAACTCCGTGGGAATTCGTTCAGATTTAATGTAAAAGCTGGAGAAAGTTAGCTATGATTCTTGTACCTAAGGCGTAGAAGATACCAGCTTCTGAAGCTACCTGGGAAGGTCGTGTTTGTACACCAGCTTCCCAAAGCAGAGATGGAGTAGAAAGGGCAAACGAAGATGGTTTTTGTTAGATAAAGAAAAAGATCCTGAAAGAGAAATGTCAAAGATAATCTAAGCCAAGGAGAAATTCAAAGCCAGTGATGACTTCATCACCTTTCACCCGAATGTCAACAGACACTGTCGATTTTCAAATAGAATTGCATAGAAATAGGTTTCTATGATTCTAAAAGAATGAAATATCATTATCTGGAGAGTTAATGCAATTTCCCAAAGTGTGCATGCCCACAGGGATTTTAGACTAAAACATGACACATACATTATATATCCAAGCAAGCAAAAAAAAATCAGCTTTCATGATAATATTGAGCAAATATGCTAAGACCGCAACATGCCCTAAAGATACCATTTACAATGAGAGCAAAAATAACCTGAGAAGAAAGACTGAAGAAATAGGACAAAAGAATTTCACAATTTTATAGACTGTCAATGGCAAAGTAAGAAAGTGAATTTTCTAACATATTCTATGGCTCATCATTACACTCCACAAGTCCCCAGTTTCCAGACTACATCTAGTTTCTGGTTTTGCTTTTTATTCTTATTTTAAGGAGCAGAAACATTTTATCTGTAATAGGATTGGTAAGTTAATGAGTACAACCTACTACATCGATATTGGTAGCACATGTTCAAGATATAAAATAAGTCACTTAAATTACTGAAGCTCAAACCCATGTCAAGAAAAACACACTCAAGAGGGAAGACGGAGAGGAAGGAGCAGCCAGAGCCACATGGCTCCAGAGGGGACGCTGCATTATTTCCGCAGCAGGACGTCTGTTCTCCATAGTTCAAAGATAGCAAAGCCAAGACGGAATCCACTAGACTTTTTTCCTTCGCAAGCAGCAAATCCCCTGTAACCACAGCAACTGACCTTGATCCTGGCTCCCTGCTCCAAGCTGCAGCTCTGTCCAAGGTTATTTCTGCAGCCACAGTGGACACTTCGAATCACTTCCGAGCCCCGGCTGATGTTGGAATCTTGCGCAGACCTTTTCTAGATAAGAGGAGATATTTCCATTTTCCTACATGATTTTGCTTTTTGTGTTCTTCTAAAATTTAACTTTCATTACCACAGTACATTCACCAAAGCCTTATGACCAACATTGCTATATTATTATTAATTAATCTACAGATTCATTAGAATTGTATCAGTTTTTTCACTATCATCCTCTTCTACTCCAAGACTCAGTCTAGGCCCCACCTTCATTTGTTAGCCACACCTCCATAGCTTCCTCTATACGTCCTTGTTTTTCCTGGTCTCTACAGTCTTGAAGGATACTGACCAGGTATCCTGTAGAATATGTATCAGTCTTGCTTTTTCGTAGAATTAGGCTGGTTTTATCAGTTTCTGGAAAGAAGTGTGGACAGATGAAGTGTGGACAGATGAAGTGGCTTCCTGTTCCGTACATAATTTCCCCACAGCCCATGACCATAATCACTTGGCTGAAGCTGTACTTGCCAGGTTTCTCCACTAGACAGTGACTTCTCTCTTTCCAAGGCCTCTTACGCTAAACTAAATCACTGAGCCCTACCCGGAAGAGAACATACATATTCTGCAGAGGTTTGTCTTTTCTCATTTTATCTATTTACTTATTAACTTATTCAGTCGTGTATGTCTATCAGTGTACACCCACATATGTTCATTTTCATACTTTGGATTATAATCCAGTATTACATTATTTATTCTCTTACTCAGATTCTTCCAGCCGTCTCGTTCTTTTGGGGTATTTTCTCCTAAGATTTTGGGATACTTTATTTTCACTCATCATCTCTCGCCTTGGGAATGTCATCTAGTATCTTGTTTGGCGATATCTGCTTGGTGGACTCACGGGTGTATGGCTCCAGGTCAGACTTTCCCTTCGCTCCCCACTTCCTTAAGATCTCCTCGCGGATACCTCACAGGGCCCCAGACTCAGGACGGCCTCGTCCTCCTGCCCTCAGCTGTCCGGCTCCCTGTTCGCACCGCCCCCAGCACCGTCCGCCCCCGGCGGTGTGTCGGGGCCTCAGGTCTCTCTCCGCTCCGCGGCAGCCGCCGTGGCCTGCACACCGCCTGCCCCCCGGGCTACCGCAAGGCCCGCGCTCGACCCCGGCCCTCCCCACCCAGCGGCAGCTCCTCCCACAGCCGGCTCAGGGACCTGCTGCCCCGAGTCGGCCGTGCCGCGCTCCTCCAGGCCCCGCGGGCTTCCCGATCGCTCTCACGGCAGACTTCTCAGTCCGGCTCCTCACGGCAGCCCACGGAGCCGCTGGATCCGGGCCTCCCTTCCCTGACACCTGCAAAACACACACACACACACACACACACGTGAGTGCGCGCGGACTCACACCCCCAGTGTCACTCTCCGAGTCCTCCGAACAGTCTACGGCGTTGATCTCTGGCCCCCGCACAGGCCCCTCACTTCAAATAGTTTCCTCCCCCCGTTCTCACCACTCCTGCGGGGTGCGGAGCGCGCCCGGCTGAGCTGGCGCTGCCCAAGGTCGTGCTGACTGCGGGAGACCCGGAAGGGGCACGCTGCCGGGTCCAGCCAGTGACGTGG
Source organism: Thryonomys swinderianus (assembly GCA_004025085.1). Taxonomy (NCBI): domain Eukaryota; kingdom Metazoa; phylum Chordata; class Mammalia; order Rodentia; family Thryonomyidae; genus Thryonomys; species Thryonomys swinderianus. Next base: position 58,888 of record PVIC010001472.1, on the reverse strand, counting down.
ATGAGGACAAGTCACCACGCCCGTGCCCAGCATGCCTTTCCAAGGGATGGTGCTCGGTAGCAACACTGACCAAAACTTTGGTCGCCTCTCATGCGCTGAGGAAAGAGAACACAAGAACAGTTAGATAAGTATGTTCAAAGCCAGGGAGAGGATTCTAGGGGGGATGGGTGGCAGTGTCTTTTATGGTAATAACTTTTTAAATTTTAACAGTTGCCATATAGTTCCATCACAGTTGATATATAGAATCCTGTAACAGGTGAATGACCCAGCTGATGGCTGTGAAAGACCAGACTACGGAGCCCGCAGGAGGAAATACCCACGTGTGTCTGTGCACGGCAGAGACGGGCGCTCACCCAGCCTGGAGCCGCTGCGCGCTCCTCATCCCCGCTGTGAGGCCCTGCGGATCCTCCTACCCGCAGACCCCTGCTCGGACGTGCAGCGCGTCCCGCAACTCGGGCACATGGAGCTGCCCACAGGCCCATCTGCCTGTGCCCACACATGCCAGGGCACGCATGAAGAGGCTGACGGTGTCCCTGGGCCACATCCTAGGAGAGGATCACAGGTCTTATCCGCAGGGTCCTCTGGACTTCAGAGGAAGCTTCGGTCACACTGTTTGTTGAGGAATGAAGAGTTAGAGGGAGAGTCGCTGAAAATTCCACCCTCCTCTTCAACACGGGATCGCTGTCCTGGCTGTTCTGTGTAGGGCAGCTGGACAGGGCAGTGGGGGCTCACGCTTGTGGTTCACGGAGAAACATTATGTGTGAAGACTTTCTCTGACACTTCCTAGTTATATTCTTTTGTTGCTGAGACTAAATCCACAACAGTTAAAGAGCAAAGGGTTGATTTAGTTCAGAATTTGTAGAGGTTTTGATCCATAATCAGCTGGCTCCAAGGCAGGGTAGTGCATGGCAGAGGGGCATTGCCGTGGAGAAATGCCCCATGGCACCCACATGGTAGCAAAAGCAACAGTGGAACCCAATAGCCTCTCGCTGTCCTTTTGTGTTATTCGCACTACTTATGGTGAGCAGCATTCGCGCTTTTAATCCTGGTGGCCTTGGGCCTTACCCCACCATCAGCCAATCACACAGTCTATCTTCAGCAACCTGAAAAAGCAGGAGACTTTGGGAGAACATCTAAACACAAGCCATGGCATTCCAGCCCTGGACCCCCAAAGACCATGCACATGGTTTTGTGCAAATAAACATTGAGTCCATCTCCAAAGTTGCCAATCCTAACAGTTTCAGCTCTGCTGAAAAGTCCAAAGCCCAAGTTTCCTCTGAGATTTAAGGCAAACTCCAAACTGCAAGCCCTGTATAAACGAAAAGAAAGTTAAGCACTCCAACATTCAGTGGCACAAGATCAACATTTCCTTTCCAAAAGTTACAGATGGGGATACAAAGCAATGGGACCAATGCGCATCCAAACTTTAGCAGGGCAAACACTGAAATCCGCAGTTCCACTTCCAGCATCCCCAGAAATCTGCGGCAAATTGTGAACTC